>QRFJ01001317.1:0-23438 GCA_006176705.1 Cocos nucifera | reverse complement strand
TTTTTATATTAGTAAATATAAATATCCTAGTGACATCCCTCATTTATGCTCTACTAAATATCAATGGCTATTTTAAAAACTGCTTAGGTGAAATTCGAAACTCTAAAGTTAAAAGATATCTAAAATTAAATTATTTATTTACTTGAGGATGCGCAAAGCTTATGTTGGAGGGTATGATATGTACCATAAATTTATCAATAAAAGTATTAATTTAATAATTAATTTATATTTATTTTAAAAATTAATAATTAATTTATATATTTTTAAGAAATTAATATTTTTTATTAATTAAAAAATTAATTAAAAATAATAAAAATAAAAAATAAAATATTATTATTAGTAAAAAAAGCTTATTTTTTTTATCAAGATGAAATAAATTTGGAGAAAAATAGAGTTAAAATGGATCTAATATGATTTTTTAAAGAAGAAATAAAATAAAAAAAAATGGCTCAGCCGGTTCATCAAGCCAAGCCTGCATGCCACTCAAGCCGGCTCAGCCAAATAAGCCAACCCGTTAGTCAATGATCTAGGAGTGGACTGCTAGCTTAGCAAAAGGCAGTGAATCACGTGCTGCCAGGTGATTGACCAAGACCGCTAAAGGATTTACAAAAAATTCATCATAGCATATAGGGGCAAAATGGTAATTTCATAGGGCATGGTGCATGCTGATTGGTTTGGTCTATGGTATGCTCGGTCTATGTATCCATGGGAATAGTTATTGCACGATCGAATGGCTATGGTGGATTCCTATCAAGATCAGACAGTCTGTATCTTCTCCTATTCCGATTCAGATCCAAATAGTGCCAGACATTTATCCGACAGCCATGTGCATTCCTAGCATTGATCCAATGGTTGACAGAGCTCCCGATCATGATTAAGCTTCCTCAACTTGATCTGGTGGTCGAAAATCATCCATTAAGGCCGATCCAATAGCCAGAACTTAATTCCACCTGATCTTAGCTTTTAAAACTCTATTTTAGGCAATTTTGTGATCCTTTGATCCCCATTTGACGGCCAAAATTCATAGAACTCACTAGGATGCATTTAGAAAGAGTTTTAAATCAATTTTCACCAAGATTTCTTCAATTTTGATTATCAAAACTCCTCTTTAATCCCATATTGGCTAGAAAATAAAGGATCCAGCCCTCCTAACTACATTTAAAGGATTCTGGACCTCTAGAATTTATTGTCTTCGATCATAGAAAAGCTACGGTCCAGGTTGGGAGACATGATTGGGTTAGACACTGCTTCAAAGTATTGGGTGTTATGAAGAAGAGTTGTCTCCTATGCCATCTTCATACCGACGCCGATCTTAGATCAAAGATCAGTTTATTTTAATTTTTATTTCTTTTCTTTTTAATTTTGATGTATTTAAATTTTAAACTTTTAATTAATATAAATTTTATTTTTTTGTAATTTAAATTTCATGCAATTTAATTTTTATTATAAATTAATTATTGCTCTTAATTTTATTGTAAGTAGATGCTAAGATCTTACTAGTAAATCGTAGTACCAAGTTTAATTTTCTGCACCTTTTAATTTTCATTTTTTATTTATAAATTTATTTTTTAACTTTAATTTTATTTTTAATTTTTTTTATATAAAAATCAAAGATTTTAAAAACTAAAACACTAACTTCTTTATGGATTCTACACAACTCATTACATACTACCTATTTTTAATCAATTTAAGAAGTCAAAATTAAACTGATAACCAAGGTATCTTAATGACTACATCATGCTCTTATTAGTAGGCTTGCTTAATTCACCCGCATGCCACTCTCCTATGGCTTCTTCATCCTCCAATTTGAAGGCTTCCTCCGCTTGAGCGTAGTCTTCTGCCCTGACTAATATGTCAGCAAAATACTAGGGGTACTTCTTCTCAAAGAAGAAAAGACGATCATTCTTCTGCAGGGCACCCTTCAGTGTAGCCATAGTGATAGATTGGTCCAAATTTTTGACCACCAAGGTAGCAGCGTTAAAGCAACTGACGTAAGCTCAGATGAACTTGAAGGAACCAGATCTAGGATTTCAATGCTAGATGTTGAAACTTTTTCAAGCTCAGACAGTGAAAGACTTAAATAAATTAATATTTATTTAAAAAAAAAATTCTAGATCTAAGATCCTATTACATGATTATTGAATGGCATTAAATCAAAAATTAAAAATATAGAAAAAGAAGAAGTGTTGATCATATCAACACAGATCTACACTAGATCAGAATCATTTAAGTAACAAGAGATCAAATCTCTATTACCTATACAAGTTAGACATTCTAACTTACTGATTCAGGCTTGAGGATGATGTTGCAAGCCATATACATGTCTAACCTCTAGGAGTCGTCCACACAAGCCCACGAACCACGATCAGAAGTTCGATGCAGAAAATCAGCATAGTATGCTAGTATTATGCTGATCCTATTTTGACGATCGATCTGGAACCACCTTCTTCAAATCATGGACTCTCCAATTTTTAGAAGGAAGGAAAAGAGATTTTGAACCCAAGACATCTCTTCAAAAATCTCTAAAGAAGGAGAAAAAGATCAAAGAAAAAATCCTAGAAGAAGAACCCTTCTTCTTCTTCTTCGTTCTCTCACCTAGACACCTAGATTGGTGTTTATGAAATCTCCATGCCCAAATATTCTTTCTACCTAAATTTCACATATCCCAAAGGTCTCTCAATGATCTAGAATATATCCAAAAATCAGTTCAAAATTCATCCTATATAAAGAGATATAAAGGAATCCTTTTCTAGGTCAAATACCTAGATAAGGAATGTCCAAATTAGGCAAGACAAGGGGTGCCCTACTCTTGGGCACCCCTCCTTTTCTACTGTGGACCATCTGGTTTTATCATACAAAAACCCCTCTAAAAGCCATAAAAATTCTAGAAAAAATATGGATGGAATCGGTGCACTATAGGAAGAGTTTTGGTTTTCTAAAATTCTATCTCATAGAATTTGAAATCAAAACCAATTCCTACTTTGACTTGGTCCATATTTAATTTACCATATAAGAAAGAAAGAGGAGGACTTTGGGACATGGTGGGCTTCTCTTGGGCATGAATAATTCATTCAAAATCAAAGGAGGCGTGAAGGGTGGGCGTTAGGACTAAGATGGCGCAAGGAGGGAAGTTCCTAGTCTTACTAGGATTTTTATTTTGACATGGTCCAATATGATTTGTCCAACCAAATCAAATCAGAATTATTCAACCTAATTAAATTAGATCCTAAACTAATTAAAAACTTAATTAAATTAGATTTAATTTAATTTAATTTTAATTTAATTTTTTAATCAAATTAGAAAATTGGGTTGACCCAAGTCCTAGTTGAACGAGGACTAGTTCTTCCTTGCACTTGGCTTATCCAATAAATCAATTGAACTTGATCCAATCAAGCCCAAACCAAATTTAATTAAATTATATTTAATTAGACTTAATCATATCCCTTTGGCTTAATCAAACTAAGTCAATTAGCAATCTAATTGATAATCGATCCTCCTACAATACTTGCACTAGGTTAAATATTAATCTTATTGATCGTTTAACCCTAGAACGATTCTTAATCGTTGATCAACCATCCGATTGAATCGTGAACTCTAATGTGTGTGACCTCATAGGTCCAAACCAAGTCGATAGCACAAAAATAAATTTTTATACTAATCAAAGTGACCATCTAGTAATAGTATCCTATAGTCGGATAGGTAGAATATCTGGAACAACAACCTTAGAATCCATGCGGATATAGTTTCCATATAATTCATCTCTCTGACCAAAATGCTCATAGGATATCTAGAGTTCAACTATCAACTCTGATGAGGTTGTCCACATTGTATTTTAAAATATCAAATCCATCTGATGGATTATCCTGGCTAAGATTTTGCTATATTGAAATATAATGATATATTTTTCTCCAACTCTTGAAGTGGTCAATCCTATCTTGATCACACACTAACTTTGCAAGTACTTGACTATGCCCAAAAGCCTTCTATTACTGAATTAGAAATTCAGTTAGTCCTGTACCAAAGCATAGTGAGTTGCTTGCAAGTCATTAAGGTGATCTCAGGTCTAAGAGATCGGCCCATCTTCAACTTGTGATTGTCGAACTCCTTTATCACCAGGACTTTAGTGAAGGAATCGGCCAGGTTCTTCTTTTCGTCGATCTTCTGAAGGTCGATGTTACCTCGATCCATGATCTCTAGGATCAGGTGGAAGTGGTGCAAGATGTGCTTCATCCACTGGTGTGCCTTTGGTTCTTTCGCCTGAGCTATGGCACTAGTGCTATCGAAGTAGAGCAGGATTGGATCATCTAAGGAGGGTGCTACTCCAAGCTCGGTGATAAACTTCATCAGTCACACAATTTTCTTCACAACATCTGATGCTACGATATACTCTGCTTTGCAAATAGAGTCTGCCATAGTATGCTAGTTGGAACTTTTTCAGTAGATAGCTTCACCATTTAGAGTAGAGATATATTCCGATATGCTTCTACTGTCATCATGGATAGATTGAAAGCTGGAGTTTGTAAACCCCACAAATTTCAGATCTGACTCACCATAAACCAACCATTGATCCTTAGTATTTTTTAAATACTTAAGGATGGTTTTAACAACTTTTCAGTGATTTTCTCTAGGTTCAGACTAGTATCTACTTACTACTCCTAGTGAGTTTGTCACATCTGATCTCGTATATGTCATGGTGTATATGATAGATTCCACTATCGAAGCATATGAGACTATACTCATATGTTCTCTCTCTTCAGGAATTGTCGGACAATCCTTTTTAGAGAGAGAAATTCTATGGCCTATCAAAAGATAGCTCCTTCTGGAATTCTCTATGCTGAACCTCTTCAGTTAGTATCTATGTACGTGGACTAAAATAATCCAAGCATCCTTTTAGATATATCCCTATAGATCTTCATCCCTAGGATGTAGGATGCTTCACCCAAGTCCTTCATGGAGAACTATCATGACAATCAAACTTTTATTCCCTACAGTGCAAAAATGTCATTCCTGATTAAGAGAATATCATCCATGTAAAAATAAGAAATACCACTGTTGGATCATTTGTCCATTTATAAATGCAGGGCTCTTCTCTATTCTTAATAAAGCTATACATTTTGATCATCTTATCAAAATGCATGTTCCAACTCTAAGATGCCTGCTTTAATCCATAAATGGATTTCTGAAGCTTGCATACCTTGGACTCATCTATGGATGTGAACCCCTCAGGTTGTATCATATACACCTCTTCAATCAGCTCTCCATTTAGAAAAGCTATCTTCACATCCATCTACCAGATCTCATAGTCCAGATGGGTAGCTATCGCAAGCATTATCTGAATGAATTTGAGTATTACCATAGAAGAGAACATCTCATCATAGTCAATATCATAACGTTGATGATTCCTCTTGACAACCAGATGGACTTTATTAGTCTCCACCCTTTTGTCTGCACCCCTTTTCCTTTTGAAGACCCATTTACACCAAATGGGTTTAACCCCTTTGGATGGGTTAACCAATGTCCACACATCATTGACCTTAATGGACTATATTTTGGATTTCATGGTCTTAAGCTATTTCTCAAAATCGAGTCTATGCATAGCATCCATATAAGTGATCGGATCCTCATCATTCTCATCAAGTTCGATGGGCTCACCATCCTGAACCAAAAAATCATAGTATCTATCTAGATGACGTGGTACTCTATCAGATTACCTTAATGATGCAGGTACACTAAGCTCTAGATCTGATCTAATCAAATTTGACTCAAGTTCAGCTATAGGTGTCGATTTTTCTACCTACTGAACTTCATCAAGTTCAATAGTAGAGGCAACAGCTTTTTCACCAAGAAACTTCTTTTTTAAAATGATTATCTTAAGGCTGACGAACATCTTCTATTCATCAGCATGATAGAAACAGTATCCTTTGGTCTCTTTTGGGTACCCTGTAAACATGCACTTGTCAGACCTAGGTCCAAGTTTATCTATAACTAATCGTTTGATATACGCTGGACACCACCAAATCCTAAGGTATGAAATGCGGCTTTTAATGTCCTATCCATTATCTCCATTGGGTCTTAACTACATATTTACTTTTAACCCTACTTAATAGATACAGACCGATGGTTGCGAATTGTATATTAGTAATCATAGCAACGTATAGCATATACAGAAATAACACCATCATGGATCAGATACTGTCTAACAAGTCTGATTCCTCGTTTCAGACAAACCATTATGCTATGGTATTTTCTGGAGGAGTTCATTGAAAAATATCCCATTCTCTTGCATAGATATGTGAGGAAAACTCACCGAAAAGATATTCCCCTGTACTTCGAATTAGACTGAAGAGTTTTGATCTCTTCCTAGTTTAATTTTCTACTTCACTTTGGATTGTTGAACATTTCAATAATCAAACTTGGTTGTTTCCTCAAGATAGACATATCCATATCTAGATAGATAATCTATAAAAGTAATGAAGTAGAAATATCCACCTCTGGCACTTGTGCTTATTTGTCCATATACATCAGTATGTACTAAATCTAAGAGCTTAGTGGCTCTTTCAGTTTTTCATATAAAAGGTGACTTGGTCATCGTACCAAGAAGATAGAATTCATAGGTTGGAAGTGATTCACAATCACTAACTTTGAGGATTATCTCTTGAGTCAACCTTTTTATCCTATTCTATTTATATAACCTAGCGCTCAGTGCCATACAATAGATATCTGACACGCTATCTAATCTAGGATGCTTGCCAATTGATTAGACTACGTTAACAGATTGTGATAGCATATACACACCATTGTTCAAATATCCATAGAAAATAGTAATACCATTCATAATGATATTATAAATTTATTTCTTTATCGATATTTCATAATCATATTTTGGCTAGAAGCATACAGAAAATACATTCAAAAAGAAAACTACGATAGAAATGACAAATCACTAAGAAACAACCGGTATGGGGACATCCATAAATACAAGTTTTAGAAATTTCCTAAAGCTAGAATAAATTGATGTTCCATCTTCAACGTTCAGGAATCTTTCACCTTGCTCAAATCTCCTACTGACCAGCAATCCCTGCAATGAATTACAAATATGGTAAGGGCTATCGATATCCAATACCCAATACCCAATCAATAATATCATAAATAGAGAAATTGCAAGGAGTTATCATATAAATATCTTGCCCAGCAATCGCTTGCTTCTTTCTCTACCTGTTCGAATCCAGAGAGATAATGTACTAAGGATAGTTTCTCTTTCAGTGCCCCTGCTTCTTGTAAAAGAAGCATTCAGTTAGACACTTATCGGGCTTGATCTTTTTGGTCTGGCCCTGCATAGATATCCCAGCCTGAACTTGCACCTTCTTAGCTTTCTTCTTCCTCTGTTCTTCTTTCCTTTTCCTTAAAGGATTCAGAGAACAGAAGACGAACCTTCCACTATGTTCACTAACTCCTTATGGATTTGAGATCCTTCTCAAAGTTCCTGAAGCAACCCCAAGTACCCCATGGTAGTCTACTTCAGGCTTTGTCTTCTAGAATAAAGTAAAGGAATGGGAGAAAAGAACCTTGGGAAATGATTCAGTATTAGCATCCTTCTCAAAGCTATTTTAGTAAGAAAAAGTAGAGCTTGCTCAATCGTTCAATCAGCTTCGATCATGGTACAATACATGATCAGTGACAGAAAACGACCTCCTGCATCCTGGCGTTGAAGATGGCACAACTAGTCTGTGGCCTCTCTACCACAATCATCGACGTGTGCAAAGAAATCCTCTAAACTACTTTTAAAACTTGTCCTTTGGCATGAGCCATCTCAAAATCTATGACTGAATCATTGCCTCATAGCAGCCAGCATAATGTCAAGCACCGTAAGTTCGATCACTAGCCACTTCTGATAAGTGTCTTTGACTGATTTTACATGCATTGGCACCTGGCTCTCTTCGGTACAAGATCTGTTAATAATATAAGGATCCGTTTCATGCTCTAAGGCTAATTTTTAACTTTGCGAATACTGAACTACCAAAGTTGGGATCCACCAGCTTATCATTGCCACAATAATGAATCGGAGCCGATAGAAATTGGCCATATTCTGCACAAAGGTAAATCATAACTAATTATAATTGATTCATTAAACTAAAGATTTGGACTTTAAATCAAAAGATTCTTTCATTCATTTTATTCGAATCACAGCCTTACCTCCAATTCAAAGAAATTAATCCTACATTCCTTAGTGGTACTAGATTCCAACATAGACTACAACACGAAGCCGCAACTTTGGTTTGATGCAACCACCTGTACATCTAAAGGTAGGTTCATAACCAACTTATTTTTCTACATAATTTTTAGTTAAAATTAAATTTTGCTCAGTCCCTAATTAGTAGGCTTTGGCGTCCAACTAAAAAGGTCCAGTTAAGTCCATCCATTAACATGACTAGAACTTGGCCCATTAAACCAATGAATGATAAGCACTAACTTTGGTTGCCAACCTAACCACCAATTTAAAAAGATACAGCCAAGAAATCACATAGATGAATGATAAATTCCAATTAAGCCGATAACCACAGGCATTTGGGCATTCCAATGATTATCCAACTAAATGGATCCATAAAAACACCTATCACCCACTTTTAATAGAAGACTATGATCTAGTTAATTCATAATAACCTATCTCATTTTAGGACCTAATAATTTTTCAGAGAATTTAATTTGAAGAATGAGGGAAGGTTAGATGAATCATGTTATCAATGATCCTCCATCTGACTTCACCAAGTCAGCTTAAGGAGACCAACTAATAAGGCTGTTCCTTAGAAGCACCTAAAATCAATCAACTGATTTACCCTAGTTGACATGGTCAGCTCGAATAGTCTAGTGATCTACCCGATAAAAAATAAAATTTCAACCAAAGAGCTAGGTAAGTTCGATAGTGGAGAGTTTGCCACAAGCTTGCTATAGATACCATCAGAAATGGCCAGAATAAAGTGGGGCTGCCAATTAAAGACCAGCAATCCTAGTTTATCTTACGATACCAACTGGTTTGAATTAGTTTTCAATTAAGAAATCAACCTAATAGTTCATGCTGGACCTGGTAGGCTAGAATGCAAGCGCATCTTGGGTCTCATAAAACATGGACTTGACCAAAATATAACTAATTGTATTGATTCAAAAAAATTCCTTGATCTAATTTAAGACAATAATTAAATTATTTTAGTCACATTCTTTAATTAAGTAAATTCTTTAATCTAACCCTAGGTCTAACACCAAATTAAACGACCAAATTCTCCACTTACCCCAATTTAACTCAAATGGTGGTTATGATTTGTGGTCTTAGGAATCTAAAATAGCCATTGATATTTAGTAGAGCATAAATGAGGGATGTCACTAGGATATTTATATTTACTAATATAAAAATTAAGTAAAGATCATTAAATTTTTTTGAATTTTTTCTAAATTATCCCAATTATTATCTCTGAATGATCTAAACTTTCATATTGGTAAGTGTATTGCTACTTCTGCCCTTCATTTATTAATGTTTTTATTCATATTGCCTACTTTTTGATGTGAATATCATTGCTTACTTAGGCAATGAGATCCAATTACTCGATAAAAAACTAATGTATTTTTTTTTTAATGTTGTACCATTATTGAGTACCTTAGGCCCTTAAGCTTTCTATTTAATCTATGTAGCGAGTCTTGGACCAATGACTCTCAAATCAGTTGACTTTAGGACACTAGGTATAAAATATCCCTCGAATTTACTAGCTCCAATCAAATAGACTACAAGTTAAGACTAGCTTTACAACGAACTTCTTCATTCTTTCCACCTTTTAATGCAAAACTCAATACTTGCTTAGGCAAAGAGGCCCGATTACTAAATGAGAAGTACTACAAAACTATTTTATTAAAATTAATTTTTTTTATATATATGAAGAATTGTATAGTTATGCTACACAAGTCCATAAAAAGTAACTCTTCTTTAATGCTGGTAGAAAAAATCAAAATTGCTTTAAAAAAAATTATTTATATTCTAGACTTAACTTTTTATTGAATTTTTTTAATACTTGATCTCTCAATATCTCATAAATTCTTTGATCTGTGCATTAATTATCCTTTAAAAATGCTTAGTTTAACTCAATTTTTAAGCATAATCGATGTCTAAATACTAAATACTAACTTATTTTAAAGATTTTAAAAAAAAATTAAAATTTTTTGTTATTCTCCCTCCTAACTTAATTGATATTAACCTCAATGGAGAAGAAAAAATAAAGGATATAATAAAAAATATAAAAGAATACACCTGACTCAATGTGTACATGGTCTAGCACATGTCTTTGAAAATTTGGATTCTTTCTCCAACTTATTTAAAATGACCTAAAAAGAAAATAAACTAAAAAAAAAATTAGACACAAGGAAACTAAATATTGGGTTGCCTTCCAACAAGTACTAAGTTTATTGTCTTCAACTAGACACAAGTTAGCTTACCTATACCATATCAAATATTGGATTGATAAATTTTAATGATTTTGGATTGCCAATTTTAGGAACGTAGTTTGTTATCCCTTTATTGATATATTCATTTTTAATTTTGGAAACATAGTTTGTGACCCCATTCTCAGACCCTTGTTTGTCAAGAATTTCTTCTATTTGTTCATCTAGAATGCTCATATATTGAGTTTTTGATTTAGGAGTTAAGTTTAATGCAGTGGATATTGGAAGGAATTCTAAAGGTGGATTTAATTATGAAGGTAAATTAATATGATCTTGTTTAAACAACTCCATTGACCTTGCATTGTATGCCTTTTGATTTTTATAAGAATCTAGGGGCGAAGGAAATAGGACTTTAGGTTTGTAGGTCTCAAGTAAATCATCTATTCTCTTTTTTTCTATGTTTATCTTATTTAAATTGAAACAAGTATCAGTACTAATTTCAAGCTCAAGTTCTTCTATATGGTTAGTCTTAGTACTAATCTTTTTTTCTATATTCTTATTTTGGCTAGCATCAGTACTGGCCTCTCTCACTTGATTTTGGAATGGATCCATAAGAATTCTATAACTTTTAAGTTTAGAAATTACTTTAGCATTCTCTAATTGAGGATTCTTAGGTGGGACATTAGATTGATAATTAGATCTAGGTGGTTGGTGGATAATAGGTGGGTTGTTTATAAAAATTGGTTGGCTCAATAATTAACCTGGTTCTCTCCTCATGGTAGATTTAACTAATTATCCTATTGGATCTTCTAGCCTGGTGATGGATTCCTGTTGATTCAGATTCAATGGATAATCTATTCAGAGTTGATAGTTGAACTTTGAGGTATCCTACGAGCATTTTGGTCAAGGAGATAAATTATATGGAAACTATATCCACATGGGTTCTAAGGATGGTGTTCTACATATTCGACCTATCCGACCGTCGGATATTATTGCTAGATGATCACTTTGATTGGTATAAAAATTTGTTCTTATGCTACCGACTTAGGTTCGAACCTATGAGGTCACACATATTAGAGCTAACGATCTGATCGGATGGTTGATCAATGATTGAGAATCATTCAAGGGTTAAATGATCAATATGATTGATGTTTAACCTAGTGCAAGTGTTGTAGGAGGATTGATTAGCATTTTGATTACTAATTAGCTTAATTTGATTAAGCCAAAGGATTAAGATTAAGTTTAATTAAATATAATTTAATTGGATTTACTTTCGGCTTGATTGCATCAAGTCCAATTGACTTATTGGATAAGTTAAGTGCAAGGAAAAACTAGTCCTAGTCTAACTAGGACTTAGGTGAACCCAATTTTTTAATTTGATTAGAAAATTAAATTAAAATTAAATTTGATTTAATCTAATTTAATCAAACCATTAATTGGATTAGAACCTAATTTATTTTGGTTGAATTGGTTTTGATTTAACTTGGTTTAAAAAACCACTTTGACCAAGTCATAGATAGAATCCTAGTAAGACTAGGATTCCCCCTTGCACCACCTTAGTCCCAATGCCCCCCATGCCTATTTTTTTGGTATTTTTCATGAAAAATCCTTTTCTTCCTGATCTTCACATATGCCCCCCCTCTCTCTCACTCTTTCTCATATGGTAATTGGATAGAAAACCAAGTCAAAGAAGGAGTTTGTTTTGATATTGGATTCTATGAGATAGAATCCTAACAAACCCAAACTCTTCCCAAAAGGTGCCGCCCCCTCTCCCAATTAATTTTTCTCTTATTCCATGTGAGAAACCTTTTTTCTTGTGTGCCTCTTCTTGCTGGTACATGCCAAAAATTATGGAGGGGGGTGCCCAAGAGTTGGGCGCCCATTGACTTGCCCTGTTTGACCTTTCCTTGTCTAGTATTTAACCTAGAAAATGACTCTTCTTTTTCTATATATTTTGAATGAATTTTGGCTTAAAATTTTTGTGGATTATAGACCTTGTAGAGGGCTTTGAGGTGTGTGAAAATCAAGAAGAGAGAATCTTTGGGCGTTGAGAGTCAATAGACACAAAACTAGGTGTCTAGGTGAGAGCAAAGAGAAGAATAAGAGGATCTTCTTCTAAGGTTGCTGTGTTCATCTCTTCCCTTCCTTCTTTCTTGAGTTTTTTGAGAGTGTCTCACATCTAAAATCTCTTCTCCTCCTCCTCTTTGAAAGAATCCAATCTAGAAGAAAGAAGGCATCTAATCAACTATCGAAGAAAGATCAGCGTAGTACTAGCATACTGTGCTGATTTTCAGTATCTGGATTTTTGATTATGATTGTTGGCTCTTGTGGATGACTTCTAGAGGCCAGATGTGTATACAGCTTGGAACTTCATCCTCAAGTCTGAATCAGTGAGTTAGAATATCTAACTCACTCGGGTAATAGATTTTATCTATTATTTTTTCATACATGCATGAGATATAGTGTAAATCTAGGTTGATGTGATCAACAATTTTTTCTTATTTATTTTTGATTTTAGATTTAAATGCCATGCAATAATCATATAATATGATCTTAGATCTAAGGATTATCTTATATTTACAACTAATTAGATTAATTTTGAGTCTTTCACTGCTGATCTAGAAAAAATTTTAAGATCTAGTCCTGAAATCCTGGATCCAGTTCCTTCAAAAATATTAGATCATACCCTAATTATAGAAGCAATCTGCTAGAAAGGTTCCAACCAGGATACTATAGGCTATTCAATTAGTGATGTAGAGTACATCATGGCATATAATGCTGCCATGTAAGCTGTGTAGTTGCTGAGGTTCATTAGCAAGTTGAGAGTAGCACCCTCCGATGGTCCAGTCCTATCATAACACTGGAGCCAAAACTTAGACTAAAGAACCAAAAGACCAGCAAATTCTTCATCATTATCATCTTTTATTTTAAATTAGAATAACATCGACCTTTAGAAGATCAATAGAAGAGGAAAACTTGACCAACCCATTTGCTAAGGTCTCGAAACTAAGAAGTTCTACAAACTCAAGTGAAAGATAGGATATTTGATATCATTCTGATTGGCTTTAGTCCAAGTGAGAGTTGTTGGAAAATGTGTCCTAAAGCCAATCATGTAAGTGGTGGATGATTCGAATTAGTATATGAATTATCTAATAATAATTGGTATTTGGCTGGTTCATCATAAAAGTTCGATCTTCCTTAAATGAACTCCTAAGTTATGATGAAGTCCCTAGAAACACAATCAATCGATAAAGAAAGATTTATCAGATGGTTCCTAAATAGTTCATGATCAAATGATAAGTTATTAATAAGGACGATAACTTATCGAGTGTATGTCGCTGTATGCCATATACGTTGGTTGTCCTCGTAACCAAGTAGTGTGGAGATACTGGTATGGCATTCAGATGAGATGTAGGAGTACATCTGCATTGAACGTGACCAATGTAGCATACTACTATCAAGAGTAGCTAGCTAAGGCCAATGGGTATAAGTGTCCCTCCGACTTGAGATCACCAAGGTGACTTGCAAGCAACTCACTGTACTTTGGTGCCGGACTGTCTGTATTTCTAATATAGGTTTCAAAGATTTTTAGGTACAATCAAGTACTTATGAAGTTGGTGTGTGAGTCAAGATGGGATTGACCACTCCTGATTAACTTCAAGAAGAGAATGACTCATTTTGTTTCAATTTAGCAAAACCTAGGCTTGGGTAATCCTTGTGAGGTGTCACGAGATTTGCAAAATTTTGAGACACAATAGAGATGACTTGTATGAGTGTTGATAGCATACTTGAAGTCATCTTGAGTTGATCATAGGGATGAATTATACAGTAACCATGGGCCAAGGCTCTAAGAATGATGCTTTGCATACATTCAACCTATCCGGACGTCAAGAACCATTGCTAGATGGTAACTTTGATTGGTACAAGAATTAGTTTCTATGCTACTGGCTCAGATTTGAACCTATAGGGTCACACATATTAGAGCTTGTAACCTAATCAGATGGTTAATTAATGATTGAAAATTATTCTAAGGTCAATCCATCAATATGATTGATGTTTGACCTAATGCAAGTATTGCAGAAGGATTGATTAGCAATTAGATTGCTAATTACTCAATTTGATTGAGCAATTAAGCTGAGATCAAGTCTAATTGAATTAGATTCAATTAGAATTAGTTTGGACTTAATTAGATTAAGTCTAGTTGGTTTATTAGATAAACCAATTGCAAGAAATAACAATTTTCTGTTTGACTAGGACTTGGGTGCACCTAATTGACTTAGGATTTAAATTAGATTTAAATCTTGATTTAATCTAATGTAATTAGGCTCCTAGTTGTACTAAAATTATTCTTAATTAGATTCCATTTAATATGATTTAAATAAGATTTAAATTAGGTTTAAAACTATTTTAACCTAATCAAATAAGAGGAGTCCCAATTGGGCCGAGACTCTCTCTTTCTCTTGAGCCTAAAAGCCCACGCCCACACCTTTTATTTTTGAAGTTTTATGTGAATTTCCATGCCTAAGAAAGAGTCTCCATGCCCCACTTCTCATTGGTTTAGGAATTTTTTTTGACTTGGTCAAAACTAGAAAGTTGTTAGGATTAGTTTCCTATTTGATAGAGTCCCCTTTGACCAAAATTTCTTCCCTCCTTTTGGATTTTTTCCTCATGCCACCCAACCTTTTCTCCACCCTTCTCTCCAAGTTTTTGTGCATTGGTTTTCTGGTTCTCACACCTAAAATCAAGGAAGGGCCATCCAAGAGTTGGACGCCCTATAGGAGTCCATAAAAGTCTTGGTTTGACCTAGTCATCCTTATAATACTAGGGCGGCTTCTATGAGATGGTTTGAGGACGTGATAAATCCCAAAAAAATTATGAAAAACCAAAGAAAAAGGAGGAGAAGGCATGGTGGTTTTGGGACACCAAGATTCTTGGAGAAGAGCCTTCAATTAAGACATCAAAGGTTGATGTCTTGAAGAGACAAAGTAAGAGAAGATTGTCTTCTCTTTATTTTTTTAATGTATTTTTTTCTCTTATTTATTCTTTATAATTTTTGTGTGATAAAAATTTGAAATAGAGAGGAATAGGGCATGGGGATTAGTGCTCCATGTTGTTGGGGCATGATGTTCTTTTTGGATATGATTTGATCATGTCCTGATAAGAGAAGAAGAAGAGAAGAAAGGTCTTCTCTTAGGATTTCTTGGAGAACCCTTCTTCTCTAATTTTTTGTAAAAATTTTATATGATAAAAATTAAATATATTAGATCTGAAAACTTAAAAAAATTCTATAAGAGAAGGTCTCCTCTTATCCTAGCATAGAGATATTTTCAGGACATCAATCGTTGATTTCCTGAAGGAGAAGATTTATCTTCTCTTAGGATTTATTTTTTCTTATTTTTTTTCTAATTTATAGGAGATCCAAGGGTTGGATTCCTCTTTTATTCCTCCTCTTATTTTTTTTATCTCTTGGAGTGTCCAAGAGATTTGGAGAATATGTATTTGATTGACCATCAAGAGGGATCTATGAGAAGCTAGCACTTCGAGCGGATCTTCGTTCGACGAACCTCCGATCTATGTTGCAGGTTTGTGTGAATCACTTGTAGAGGTCGGATGTGTATGCAGCTCTAAAAGTAATAATGAAAATTAATCATAGTATTTTCAACCCATGCAAAGGTAAGAGATCTGATCTCTTGGTAACCTAAATATGATCTAGGGTTTAGATCTAGAACTGTGCTAGATCTAGGTATTGATTTGATCAATACTAATTATGCCTAATTTATTTTTAGATTTATATTTGCATCATGACATATTTTAAATCCTTGATGTAGGATTTTATAATCTGATTACATGCATATTATAGATTAAATTGTTTAATCTATATCTTTTGCTATTTTAATTTTAAAAAAGTTTTGAAATCTATGCATGAAACCCTGTATATTTCCCTTCATTTACACCCAATAGGTACTATACCTTTAGGTAGATCTACCAAGGTTCAAACTTGGTTCGAACATATTGAGTCAATCTCTGACTTCATTGCCTCTAACCATTTCTTAGAGTCGATATCTAATATTGCCTCATCATAGATTTTGGGATCATCATCATGAACCCCATTTCCTATGAGCAACATTTCTTCTATGTCCTCTAAGATAGTACCTAAGTATCTTTTAGAGGATAAAAAATTCTACTTAATCTATGAGGTAGAAAAGATAGTGTCTGGGTTGGCTCAATCTGATTGGGTTCCATAGTGGCTCTTGGGAGACTTTCTCCTCGAGCCTAATCTGCCTTCCAATGCGTCCATCTTGAATAAACTATTTTTCAAGGAAGATGGCATGTCGACTCATAATCACATTATGATCTTCCAAGAGATAGAAATAATATCCTGATGACTCTTTAGGATATTTAATAAATCGAGCTCTAAAGAATTCAGACTCTAATTTATCTGTCTATTGTCCCTTGACATGGGCCAACAACTCCAAATTCTAAGATGACTCAGACTTAATTTTTTACCATGCCATATCTCACATGATGTGATAGGAACAATTTTAGAGGAAACCCTATTCAGTAAGTATATAGCGATCATCAGACTATGTCCTCAAAGAAACTCAGGGAGGTCCATGAAACTTATCATGGATCAGACCATATCAAATAGAGTTTGGTTTTTTCATTCTAAAATTCTATTGAGTTGAGGTGTTCTAGGTGGAGTCCATTGAGAGACTATGCCATTATTCTTAAGATAGTCTAGGAATTTTTGACTAACGTATTCACCTCCTCGATCTGATCGAAGAATCTTAATGAATTTTCTTATTTACTTTTCTACTTTGAGTTTGAATTTCTTGAACCTTTCAAAAGTTTCAGACTTATGTCGCATCAAATACACATACCCGTACCAAGATAAATCATTGATAAAGATGATGAAGTAGACATAATTGCCTCTTGTCGACACATCAAATGGGCTGCACACATCTATGTGCACAGGACGAGTAGGTCTGTGGCCCTTTCTCCATGTCCTACAAAAGGAAGCTTGGTCATTTTGCCATTGAAGACAAGATTTATAAATCGGATATGACTCAAAAGTCAATAGACTCAATAGTCCAGATTTCTCTAATTTGTTAACCCTATCTTCAACTATATGACCTAGCCTAAGGTGCCAAAGATACCTATCATTTAGACTATCCCTAGGTCACTTTAATCCTATGGCATTCATATTTTGCTCGATATTAAAAATAGAAACATTAATATGTAATTGATAGAGACCATTTATAAGAAAATCACTTACAATTTTATTTTTTTCATAAAAAATATTACAATGGTTCTCAACAAAACTAATTACATAACTTTCTTATGCTAAACATGAAATAGAAATCAAATTTCTGCTTGCTACAGGCACATAAAAATAGTCTCTAAGAACTATATCTAATCCTAATGGTAATTGAAGAGGATAGGTTCGCATGGCCATAGTAGCAATTCTTGCTCTATTCTCGATGCGTAGGATCATCTCACCATCTTTTAGCCTCCTGCTATCCTCAAGACCTTGCATAAAAGTGCACAAGTGAGCACTAGAACCAGAGTCAAGCATCCAACTGGATGAAGAAGAAATCGTAAGGCTAGATTCTATAACGAGCATAGCTCTAGAAGGACCTACCTCCTTCTTGTTCTTCAGGGTGGTCCAGGTAAAGTAGGGCAGTTCTGCTTCTAGTGGTCCGTCTGCTGTTGCAATGAAAACATTTTTCCTTATGCCAACAGCCTTCTTTCTTCGGCTTCTGCCTTCTTCTTCCCATCCATTCCATCTTCTTTTTCTTCATGGACTTCTTCTTCTTCCCAAAAGACATTTCTCTTTGGAAGAAGTCCACTTCTATAGCAAGCAACTGAGTTCTTTAGAACCATTTCATAGAGAAGCTCAGCAGGTGAACCAGCATATTCATCAAGTTTAGCCAAGGTAATTTTAAAGTTTATGCATATGGTAATTCATGATGAACTTGCTCCATATGCACATCAGTCAAAGGACTATGCAGAATTAATATCATTCTGCAGATCCAAGATCCAACTTCACACCGAGCTTCTCAAGCTCTTCCATGTTCCTTGATCATTGTCAGACAGTGATCTTGGACTGACTATCCCATTACACATCTTAGCCTTAAAAAGTCTTTTCGTGACTTGATATTTGGCTGCGCGACTCTGTTCACCAAACATCTCCTGCAGGTGAGCCAACATTTGGCGAGCTAGTCCCTTAATATCTTCATGTTGGCGCTGGAGCTCATCAGACATCGAGTCCCAACATGTAGTATCTAGGCCTTATTATCTTCGTCCAATCCATTTTTCCAGAGATGCTCTCTAATTCAGTGGATGGACGAGCTGGTAAAGGTGGGAGGGTCCTGGATTCCAAAACATGTGTTAACTTCTCTGAAATCCAAAAACTAATTTTGTAGGTTTCCTGAAGCCAATCCTTTATAATTGGGTCCAGATCAGTCTATGTGTGTCTAGGATACGTGCCAGTGGGTTGGACGCAGACATTTTTCCTGTAGAGAGTCAAAGATTCTAGTTAGATACTGTAATTTTGACTTGAACCAATTTGTTTAGGGAAAATTTTATTTTTAAACAAATTAGCTCCCACTATTTTCTTAGGATCCCTACACTCCCTCTGGCAGAGATGCGAAAAATCTCCGCGATTGATTGATTTCTAGTGGGTGGTGCGGTCTCACCAACTGACTCATCACCTCACCTAACAGTTATTGGTGATGGGTTAGCCAATGAGTGAACAACTCTTGTTCAATGATTCTCTAATCATGGTGCACCCAAACTTGGTCTCTAATTCATGAATCTCACCGTATCCGGAATATTGATCCACTCCTTAGTTAAGTCAGACCCACCATTTGCATAGACTTGGGTTCCTAATTGGGTCTCTCACCGTATCCAAAATATTGAGCCCAACTCATCCTCCAGCCCATAGCATCCAATGCCTAATAGACATGGTTGCGTCTTCCCGGTGCAACTGAGCCACTGTATCCAGCCGAGAACAATCAACCCCGGGAAGGGCCCGCACGTCTACAATGGTGGAAGACCTCGGACTTAATCTTTTCTTAGGGAGAATTGATTCAGGTCTCATTAAACTAGACTTGGCTTAGTCATAACAATTATGACTAACCTAGTGGCATGGGTCAGCTCGGATTATTGACCACCTCAGATCAGAACTGTGTCAACAGATATGGCCAGGTAAGTGAGACCGGTGGAAGGAATATGCCGTTAACTCGCACAAGAACGCATTCAGGTCGAGTAGCTTCCAATTAAAAACCAGTCGGTCGTCTGTGCCAAACTTACCTTAGACACCAAATTGTTGAGTCAGAACCAATTGGGTTAGCCTACAATCCAGACTCTAACCTCTGAGCCTAATTAGGTCTTGCTTTGATCGTGTTACATCTCAATGTGATTCGATCTTGACCCAGACTTAATCCTATTAGGCTGGTCAATTTAAGCATTGTTGATCCCATCTAACCAACTCTTGATTCGGTTTGATCAACCGCTTAGACCTAATTGAGCTACCCAAGCCCGAACCCAGTATTATGAATATGTCTTAGATCTGAAATTCTCAATTTTAGACCTAATTAATATTCCATAAACTTAATTCTTAATTAAGTTGGGTTCATAAACAAAATATGCACAATAAATCCTAGGGTTTCAGGATCTAGGGTTTTGCAGAAAGTAAGTTTTGGGTTTCTGATTAAGGACGAACACGCAGCACCCCTACACGTCATAAGAACACCCCATCGAATGGGAAGAGAGGGCCTTTAAACCCTTCTTCGTTCTTATGACCGGACGGCCAAGAGGAACGCCTTAATCAGGAACATGTAATTCTACAAAACAAGTTATAGATCTATATCATATATCTCATATACAAATTTAGATCTAATCAAGGCATATTTTGCATACATCTCATGTATCATAATCATGCATACATTTTCAGATCTAAATTATCATATAATAATCTAAAAAATTAGATTTAAATTGATCTAATCAAAAATAAATTCTAATCTAGATAATTATGTAGAACTATTCTACAACTAGTCTAGTCATGCATCTATCATATCTCATATGATATTTAAAATTAAATAATTTTTATTTGCTGTTTATCAGATGTTATTATAACACTTATAATATCAGAAAATAGTAAATAAGAAGATCTAAAATATGATTTAATCAAATTAAATCAAATAATCAAAGACTAAAACACTATAGAACTATTCTATTCTAGAACTAGTCATGCATATCTTCATGTTCTTAGATCTAAATCATATTAATTTTAATTTTTTGATTTCAAATCTAATCACATCTAATATGACATCTAAAATTATATAATATCAGATCATAAATAAAAATTAAATCAGATCTAAAAAAAATCTAAAGAACTGCTAATGCCACTTTGATACTAGTTGAAGGAAAAATCTGATTTTCCATCACAGGATCGTCTAGATCTGATCAGATCTGGGGTGAATTTTTCTACAAAAATTTTTATGATCGATCAGATCTAACAGTTTTCAAATCTGATCGTAGTGATCTAATATTAAAAAAATTAAAAGTAAAATTAAATTAGATTTAATTTGAAGTACCTTGTTGGGTAATTTGATTATCCTGCAATGATCCTATTGGTTCCTGAGATTCTTGAAAGAGCCACGCAAGCATTTGGTCTCTACTGATATCCACTTAGATAGGATCTAAATTTCTTCTCCTCATGAATCTCTCCTCCAAAGATTAGATCTAAATCTGATCTATAAATCTTCAAAACTATTTCTGAACACATATATTTCAATCTAAATTTTCTCAGATTGAACCACTACTTGGTGAAGGGAAATCCTGATTTCCCGGTCCAGGTTCGTCCAGATCTGATTAGATCAAGAGATATATTTCAAAAATTTTCTCTTGACCTTAATCAGATCTTGATATGTTTCAGATCTGATTCTTATTATTTTAATAAATAAAATAAAAGAAGATAAATTAAATCAAATTCAATTTACCTGATTTGGGTAATCCTATTACCCTGTAGATGATCCTGATTGCAGCGGAAGGTTCTGGATCTTAGCCACGCAAGCGCCTGGCCTCTACCGGTATCCACTCGGGTTGGATCTGGAGAACCTCTTCTTCTCTATCACACCTCCAAAAATCAGATCTGGATCTGATCTGGAGGATCTTCAAAACTCTTTTGAAGATCTGCAGTCGTCCTTTTGCAGCAGCGCAGCCTTCTTGCTTTTGATCGCCTTTCCTTGATCTGAATCGCACCAAACTAAGTCCAAAACACTTTTGGACGTGGAGAGCAAGGGGAGAAGAGAGTATGGCGTGGAGAAGGAGGGGAGAGGCAGCCTTGGACGTGGGAAATCTCTTTCAATAAGACTTTTTGATTAGGGTTGGGCGCAGGGTCTTATTTATAGACTAAGCGTGATCCAACTCTTCTTCCTCTCAACCAATCACAACCCTTTGTGAAATCAGATCTAAATCTGATTGGTTGAAAAAGAGACCCCTGGATTCCTCCTTAGAGGGCGCCTAAGACCAGTCAAACTGGATTCTTAGTAGAACTCTAATTGGAATCCTAAAGGGAGGTGGAGTCCTTGTCCAACAAGGACTCCTAGGCGCCTCCTACTTGGGCTCACGCCACCCTTGGCGTGCGCCCTTCTCCTTGCCAGGTTCTGGCAGGGGGACAAGCCCCCACCAGCTCTCCAATAGGTGCATGACATGTGGTCAAAAGTCAAAGGGTCAATGGTCAACGTTTGACCAGTCAAAGGTAGACTTTTGACCAAAGTCAAAGAACAAGAAATGGCAGGTGACCAAAAATGGCAGGTAATGTCTTACAAATAAGACAACCTATTCTGACTTGGACAACCTCCAGTCAGACCATATGAAGGCCTCTAATTGAGCACAAACTCCTTTGGCTCAGTCAGGACAACTTATTTATGATAGTAAAAGAAGAACGTTAGGTTCAATCGAGTGCTAGCACGATTTCCTTGAACCTAATTGAATCTCATTCAGATCAATTGAACTAGATCAGTTCAATTGATGATCACCAGATTCAAACCCTTGTTTGTGTGACCCAGTTAGGTTCAGTTCTGTATGGTAATGGGATATGTCATGATCTCTATCATAGACATCATCGAAACTCCTTTCGATGGATCAGAACTCTTCTGATTCGAACAACCAGAATGATCGATCATCTAAATCATTCTAATTGCTCCCAAAATCCACCAGTGACACCTAGCAGTATATGGTGGCAACCCATCAGAGCTGAATGCGAACCTCTTGGTGCAGCTACCTGTGTGATTAAGTTCTTCTATCTTGAGCCCCGATCAGATTAGGGTTAAGGTGAACTCGTCAAACCCTAGTCTCTGTCATATGATGTAATCATTCGATTCGAGTCCAATGTGAAAATCTAAATAGAAACTCTTTCTATTATTTCACTCTACCATGGCCATGGATTTCTGGACTTGATTCTCATGATCATCATAGGGCTGCTCCTCTACCACCGAGGTAGATAGATCCCATCTTGATGCAATCCAGTTCCTACAATGAACATGTCATAGCCAACATACACCTCAGGGTTCCATATGGCTAGGAGACCGAGTAATGGTGTAGTCAAACTATAACACCCTCAAGGTGAACTGCCGATGCATCTCAGGTCAAAGAACCAGACACACTACTGCAGCATCGAGTCAGTCATTGACGAGAAGGTAGACTCCCTAATGACTACTCGAGGTGGTCACGCTCAGTGCCCTCGTTCTCTAACGAGTACCTGTACTCTCGCTCCGGTGTCTCCACACCGTAGACTCAAGACTCATCTACTAAAGAGAAGCGATCGTACACCAACCTTCCGGATCAATCACCATCCTCGTGATGATCCTATGGTCGGGAGCTGTTTATGAGTTAATAATGATTATTCATGTCTTAAATTTTCAACTCTTGAAAATATGAATTATCATTACCATTAACTCAAAGGATGTATCACAGACACTAAATACACATGTGTGATAGAAAATAAC
>QRFJ01001316.1:168610-211153 GCA_006176705.1 Cocos nucifera | reverse complement strand
ATTATTCATCTTGACTAGCAAAGGGCCTCTCATCCCCCCAAACACAATCCAACAGTGTTTGCTTGCTTCCCTACCACCTCTTCCCTTTGATTCGTAAAGTTACGAACCAAATTTGGATAAAATGGTTAGAGAAAGGCGTGGAGTGAGAAAAGTTTGTAATACCCATGGAGCCAAAGAATGGGAGAGAAGATGGAAAGCCTGAATGGAACGGGCGACATCCCAACCATCTAGGGTTTCGCAACCTTCCAAAGAACCCATTCAAGAGGAATCCATTCAGGAAGAACCCATTCAGGAAGAAACTCAACCAGATCAAGGTATACCAAACTCTTCTCCTCCACCACCTGCACCTATCGGTAGAATGGCCACTAGAGCTATAGCAATGGAGAGAAAAATTGATTTTGGATTTTTTGAGGAATATAATTTTTCTATTGGATCATGGATTGAGAGAATGGGATGGAAAGACTTTTATCAAATGAATATTCCCATGTACCCTAAGTTAGTTAGAGAGTTCTATGAAAATCTTAAAAGAGGATTTCCTAAAATTACAACTACAGTCAAAGGTGTTTAAATTAAGGTGACAGAGGAGAGTTTGGCCTAGACCTTTGGAATCGTAAAGAAAGGATTTGTGTCAGATAAGTTATCTGACAAAAGGAGGGGTTTGAGACTGATTGTAGGTAGGAATGATATTGTAGGAGATATACTGGCATCCACACTATTAATGGAAATGAGAGTTCTTCATCATATCATCAGTGAGATTTTTATTTCGAAATTAAGTAGACATGACTTTGTGTTTGAAAGAGAGTTGTGTATGATATATTTATTGGTTCAGGAAACTCAAATAAACCTATCCGGTATAATGATATGAGAGAGGCTGCATCAAGGAACAAGGTATGCTTACCCTATGGAATAGCTCTGATTAGGATCTTTGAGACTGCTGGAGTGTCACTAAAGAATGAAGCAAGTAAGAAGCAGTCTCACTATGATGTATATGGCGTGAGAGCCTTGACTAGAATGCAGTATCATGTAGATGATAGAAGATGGGTCAAGAACATTTCTGGTCAAGAGAGGATAGCGCCCAGGGTTGTAAAGGTAAGAGAGCCCTCTACTCCAGTGGCAGCCCGAGATGCACCTAACACTGACCCTGGTAAACCTATGACACCTTGAGCTCCACCCATGGGGAGGTTTCCTCAGACACCACCTGCTGACTCTACATCTATCGAGAGATTGGCAGACATAATATCTACTGGAGTCAGTAAAGAGATTCAAAAACTATTTGAGAGAGTAGAGACTGTACAGATAGAGATGAGGTCTACCTCTCAGAGGCTTTCTATTCTGGAGCAGAGGGAGCACACACATGACACATCCACTGATCACTCTAGCATCATTGAGGAGATTGCTCGGCTTAAGGGGAGCATTGAGTCTGGAGGCACTGAGATGATGGCAGCAATCAGTAGCTTGGGTCAGGCACAGCAGTAGGGCATCATTTTAGTACTTGGAGTCATGGGCAGTTTGATCAAAAAAATAGAGAAACTTGCTCTAGGTGCGATACCTGCGGCAACAGTAGTAGATGCCGTAGCTAGGGCAGCCATGCCATGACCTCCACCTCCTCCACCTATGTCACCTGGTTAGACCATCCAAGCATCCACGAGTGAGAGCAGACCACCACTCAGAGTCTACACTCATGGAGGGCCTCCTCCCTCATAGGTAGCCGGACCTTCTGCTAGGACTCGAAGTAGAAGAGCCAGACCTTCAACCTCACAAGCCTCATCGCAGATATTAGAGATTCTATCTGATGATGAGTAGCCTCATAGGCTCTAGTGTCTATCCACTTCTTGTACTTAGATTTATGTATTAAGAGTATATGGTTGTATTTGACTCTGTGTTTGTACTTGACTCCATGTACTTGATACTTATAGATGTAAACTTGCTTGCCCTGGTCTTGCCTTGAACTTGATGTTTCATTGTATCCTAATGTGTTTTGGTGGCTTAATACACTCATTTTGTTAAAGTAATGAAACTCATGATCACTTACTCTTGCACTCATTCTGAACATTTGCCTTAACTTCATATTTTTGATTGATGACAAAAAGGGGGAGTAATATGTATATGAGCATGAATTCATTCACTTTGAATATGTTAAAATTCATCAACAATTCATTCACTTTGAATGTGTTAAATCTAAAATTCATCCACTATTCATTCGCTTTGAATGTGCTAAATCTAAAATTTTCAGCATAAATGCGTTAAGATGAAAATGTTTAGCTTGAATGTGTTTAAGCATGACTATGTTAAGGATTGAAATTCTCAACATATATGATGTGCGTTATAAGTTTGGAGTTTGTGCCATAATACACACTCTATGTATGATTTTTTAATACTAATGCTTGGCATACACATATGGATATATACTGGCAATTTACCATTCTAATAAGTACAAGCAGAAAACTTAATCTTGAATTGAAAAGACATATTAAAAATGCAAGCAAAAATTGAGGGGGAGCCAAATATGGAAATACAAAAAGGATTAAATCTTTAGTCTATTTATTATTGCATATTTCTCATTCATATACTCAAAGTTTTGTCATCATCAAAAAGGAGAAGATTGTTGACTCCAAGGATTGATTTTGATGAGTAACAAAATATTTGAGTATATATTTAAACTAATAAAATTATTGAGATCATGTTTTAGGATGCATTTTAAAGTACCAAATAAAAGATCCATATAAGTACATTTGAAAATTGATAGAGAAGAGTTGGAAGCATTTGGAGCATAAATCACACCTAAAATAAGACTTGAAAAAGATATCCCAAAACCAGAATTCAAGAGAAAAACTTTTGGACAAACTAAAATTTCTTAGCATAAGAAGTCCACGAGTCGACTCGAGGTTTGACTCGTTGTTTAGCTCGAGCTGATATGCAGACTGGCATGCAAAAGTTTCAGAAGGAATAGTCTCGAGCGGAGGCTTGAGTTGACTCAAGATTCTCGAGTCGAAGTCTCAATAAAAATCTAGAGAATGATAATTTTGGGGCAAGATCTCGAGCAAAGGCTCAAGTCGACTCGAGGTTCTCAAGTCGAAGTCTTAGGAGAAATACAAAAGATGACAATTTTGAAGCAAATTTTGGCACAGTCTCGAGCGAAGGCTCGAGTTGACTCGAGGTCCATGAGCTGAGGATCGAGTAGAGTAAAATATCTCAAGCAGAGTAAAAGATCTCGAGCTGAGGCTCGAGTCAACTCGAGATTTGACTTGAGCTCCAATGGCTAGTTTCTGCAGACTATCCAAAACTGTGTAGATTGGGTTCAAACAATCATTTTTGCTTCTTTAATAGTCAAATAAGATTCTCCATCCTACTAAACATGAAAAATCATCTACAAAACATCTAAAGGAAGATACATGACTATTCATTCATTGAGAGAAATAAAAAGTCAAAGAAAAGTGTCCAAAAAGCATTGAATCGGGAGCATTCAACTCCTATCTTCAAGAAAAATCAAATCAAGAGATTCCATTCAGTAAGAAGACAAGCTCAAAAGCTCAAAAGCCTTCAACAAGGAAGATTCTAAAAAGTTTCATCAACTTATTTGCTTATCAAAGGAGCTTTTTATTTATTTTTGTTGTTTAACTTTTCTCTATCTTGTAACTTAGCTTCAATAGGGTTTTGAAGCTAAGGGGAAGGCTTATCCAAGCCTGAAAATTGGATTGTGAGCCAAGGGTTGGCTCAGGGTTTGGTTTGGTTGATGAGCCGATGTAAAAAGCAACTAGGTTTTCGATAGTGAGCCTTGAAAAACTATCCAACTATAATCTTGAAGAGATTATAGTGAAATTTTTAAGTGGGCTTTTTGGGGTGGATGTAGGTGCAAGGGGCACCAAACCACTATAAATTTTTTAGTATTTGTGATTACCTTATTTACTTCATTCCATTTATATTTCTGTATTTCTACATATTTAGAACTAAAGCATACACCATCACATCACTTACTTTTAAAAATAGCACCCAACTAGCTTTAAGTTTTGAATAACCCAATTCTCCCCCCTTGGGTTGTCTTACTGGGCAACAAAATCTAAGTCCCATCTTCTCAATGTGGGCTTCGAATGTCGGTTACCATTGCTAGATGGTCACTTTGATTGATATAAAAATTGATTCCTATGCTACCAGCTTAGGATCGAACCTATGAGGTAATACACATTAGAGATTTCTACCTGATCTGATGGCGATGAGGAGTGCCACTAGACTGAAACTTTATGGTCAAGATTTTTACTAGATTAGGACTCTTCGACCAAGAGTCTTACTATATTGGATCTATGAGTCTTGCTTGTCTGGGACTCTATGATCAGGAGTCCCACTGAACTGAGACTCTATGATCAAGAGTTTCACTTGTGAGGATTGGTGGTGCTCCCAAGCCTTGGGAGGCCATGGGAGGAGTTAGAGAGTTGACTCCAAAAAATTAGGATAGGTGTGGTCCTAGGGCTAGGATAGGAGTTGTCCTAGGGTGGAGATGGTATTTAGCCCTCCACGAGCTTAAGGTCTAGGTGTTAAGAACCTTGAGGAGCTTGGTTGGTGCTTCGAAGACCTGGGACACAAGATGGAGCAAGAAATCAAAGTCGGGGCATCAAGACTGTAGAAAAGATCATTTGTATAGGTTAGCCTGTTCAGTCTGAAACTGGGTAGGCTAAGTCTTAGAGGATAGACCAAATAGAAAGATGTATTTTGGAACTATAGGCATGGCATGCAACTAGGTTGGCTCAGTCTCAGACTGAGCCGATCCGATCTTAGGTTAGCCGATTCAATGCTGAGACTGAGCTAGCTCAGTGCATGGATAGAGCTACGTGGCGGGTCAATTTGGGTCTAGGATGGAGACTTATCTTAGGAGTCTTAATGCCTGATTTGAGAGATCTTAAGGAGGCTAACTCATGTATGGGTCGAATTCAGATCCAGGAGATGAGAGCACAGGAGACATGGATGTACATGGGCTTAGTAAGTACTTTCATGTATTAGGTTAGCCAAGGAGGGTTTTGATCGAGCCTTATGGCTATGTATAAATATATAGATTGTATTAGGATTTTCATTGGAGCAATTAATATAGATTTTTTCTCCTTCAATCTCTCTTCTTTCTTCTCTCTAGTGTTGTTGCCCTAGGTTCTTGAAGAAGTCCTAGAGAGAGGGGGCACTTCCGTCAAGCCCAAAAATGGAGGCACCCTAGCATAGATCTAGGTGACGATCTATGGTATGCTGCCTTAGAGAACATCAAGATCTCTCCAGGTTCGTGCTCAAGATCAGGGGTTTTTCATAACATGGTGCCAGAGTGGTACCATGGAACAATAATTAGTATCAGAGCTAGATGATGTCATGGTGATGCACCAACATTTGGTATCAAAGCCTGATGGTGCATGGAAGAGAAGGAGAAGTCATACAGATTGAAATCAGAAGTCTGTATGAGTATTTTATGGTATGTTTCAGATCTATCTTTATTATTGCTATGGTTTGGCCAACCAGGAGTAGTGGGTTGAAGGTGGTGGTTGAGGAGATTAACGGGTTGGATTTTTTTCTAGGGTGCAAAATTTGGATGCATGATTTATTGGTTTGTCTTGGTGGAAAGGCCGAGATGTATGATGGTAGACAAAGTAGGGAGCGCTGGAGTGATATAGTAGTGCTTCCCTTGAGATACAGGGCTGAGAGTGGCTCGATGGTGTAGTAGCCAAGGGAGGTATCTCAGTAGAGAGCATCAGTGTTCTCTAGGAAGAAGGGCAGTGCGTGCTAGTTTGATGCATGAAGAGTGGTTTCTCAAGGGATAATGGTTGAAGAAAGGTTGAGGAAGTGGCTATACATCCTTCAGTTGCAGGAAGATGGGGAAGTAGTCGGAGATGTATTCAATGATTTGACTAGAGCATGGATTTATGGAGCCTTGGGGGTTCTAGAGATGGATGATCCATAGGGATTCAATAGGTCAAGGCTGGGCAGTGGATCATATTTCTTCTGCAAGAGCATCAGGGAGAGTCGTGATTCAGGTAGAGGATGGTTTATGTGCAGCAAGAGAGGACCCGAATACCTATGGGTGGTATAGAGATGAGGCAGGGAGCATTGGAGTGCTGCAGTAGTGCTTTCCTAAAGGCACAGGATTGAGAGAGGCTTGGTGGTGTAGCAGTCGAGGGAGGTATCTCAGAAAAGAGTATTAGGAGGCATCTCAAGAAGATCAGGAGCAGGTCTTAGAAAGAGCCAAGGAGTCTCAAGAGCCTTAGAATAAGATTGGCGGGTTTGAGCCTAGGAAAGAATTTGAGCTGTAGTTCCTCTGGGCGTAACTGAAGTGATGGCTTGTATAGTGGCAGAAGAGGAGAAGGCTAAGGTACAATTTTCTATGATTCAGTCACTGAATTCAGAAGAGTTGGATGAGCTCTTGGGTTTTGGAGGTGCCCGTAGGTTATGGAGGTATTCGAGATGGCTTCAAAGAGGGCCACAGAGTGTGAAGGGTTCGAAGGAGTAGCGATGGTGTTCGAGGTGCAGCAGCAGGCCCAATAGTGCAGCATTGGGTGGTTAGCCTCGAGGGACTCGATGATAGAGTCAGCATCTATGACATCAGGAGGACTTCAGCATAGGGGAAGCATCGAGCAGAGATAGCTTTATAAATGGATAGAAAATTTGGTATAAGTTCAGAGCGGAGGGATGCAGGAGGATCGATATCCTAGCAACAGCATCGATGATGCATAGTTTCAGATGGAGCGGCATGTGTAGGTGGATAGGTATAGCTCTGAGGAGATCATTACAGATGGTACAATATGTGCCGGTACAAGGATACTATAGGTTCTTCAGAGAAGTCTAGGAAAAGTGATGCAACTACTAAGTAGAAGGAATTCTATAATTCTAGGATGGTGTGAAGAAGTAAGCCAAGGTCTTCAATGGTGGAGGCGGTCATCCCAAAGGACTCAAGGGTGCACAATAGCTAAAGAGGATTGGTGGTGATGATGTTTGCACAAGGGGCTATCAGGATCCGCAGCGATAGTAGGATCGTATAGGAGGGCAATGCCAAGGCTTGGGGCACCAAGGTGGAGATTGTGAGGATTGGTGGTGCTCCCAAGCCTTGGGAGGCTACAAAAGGAGTCAGGATGTTGACTTTGGATGACTAGGATAGGTGTGGTCCTAGGGCTAAGATAGAAATTTTTCTAGGGTGGAGGCAGTGTTTAGCCATCCACGGACTTGAGATCTAGGTGTTGAGAACCTTGAGAGGCTTGGTTCGTAGTTTGAAGACCCAGGATACAAGGTAGAGCAAGGAACCAAAGTCGGGGCATCGAGACTACAGAAAAGGTCATTTCTACAAGTTAGCTGACTCCGTCTAAAATTGGGTCAGCTAAGTCTTAGAGGACTAACCAAATAGAAAGGCGCGTTTTGAAGCTGCAGGCATGGCATGCAACTAGGTCAGTTCAGTCTTAACCTAAGCCGATCTAGTGTCAGGTTAGCCGGCTCAATGCTGAGACTGAGCTGGCTCAATGCATGGGCAGAGCTATGTAGAGGGTTTGTTTGGGACTAGGATAGGAACTTATCCTAGGGGTCTTAAGGCTTAGTTTGAGATGTCTTAAGGAGGCTAACTCATATATGTATCGGGTTTAGATCTAGGGGATGAGAGCATGGGAGACATGGGTATACATGGGCTCAGTGAGTGCTTTCATGTATTGGATTAGCCAGGAGAGTTTTTGGTCAGGCCTAATAGCTATGTATAAAATATAGATTGTATTAAGATTTTCATTAGAGCAATTAATACAGGTCTTTTCTTTCTTAATCTCTCTTATCTCTCCTCTCCAGTGTTGTTGCCATAGGTTCTTGAAGAAACTCTAGAGAGAGGGGGCACCTCCCTCAAGCCCAAGGAGGGAGGCACCCTAGCATAGATCTAGGTGATGATCTATGGTATGCTACCTTAGAGAATTTCAAGATCTGTCCAGGTACATGCTAAAGATCAAGAATTTTTTGTAGTATGGCATCAGAGAGGTACTAATAATCATCATAAATTACTAAATAAAAGTATCAAAATATAAAATAATTAAAATTTATTTTAAGAAATTGATATTTTTATGAATGCTTTGTAGGATATAAGGCCACCAATGTGAAGAGCTCAATTTATGGGTTCCAATGCAATAAATTTTACTCGAATCGAAGCTAAAATGAGAAACTTATGAAGCCTAGAAGTTTAAAATAAAAGAAAAAAAATAGATCGGTGCATGGTGGACCGACTGGCCAGTCCATGGAATAGGTGTAGACTGGCTAGCTTAGCAGGCATGGCCAATCGGCATGTGCCATGAGGCGAACCTAGACTGCTAAGATGTCTATAGATTTTTATCATGATGTTCGAGGATATTTTTGGGACTTCAAGTTGTGTGGCGAGCTCTGGTTGGCTGTGGTCTTCGACGAGCTCGATCCATAGTGGTCCATGGGAACAGTGATGTGCGATCCGATGGTCATCATCACAGTCGGTGAAGATATGATGGCAGGCATTAATTTTGATTTTGAATAGAATTTTTTAGCCTCCAGTGCATGATCCGACGGTCAAAAACCAACCTAGATTCGATCCAATGGCTTTAAATCAATCAAGAGCTTTGGTGGTTCTTTAGAGGATTGTGGGCCTTTTGATCAAGATCCGATGGCTAGATCTATTTTATGTTATTAAATTCGATCTTAATTTGAGCTTGACAAGGATCCAAAAACTCCTGATTTTCTCCTCTATTTAATCCCCTATATGCTAGAAAATAGCATAGGGTCTCCTTTAGGGGAAAATTTGTTTTTTAGTTCTCTTTCTCTCTCCCTTCTCTTCTCCTTTTTTCTCTTCTTCTTTCTTCTTTCTTTTTCCTTTTCTTTACTTTCTTTTTCTTTAGGAGATTTGAAGATGCCAGGAGCCGGAGAATTTCAAATCATGTGTAGCTAAAGATTAGAATTTTGGGATGAAGATGAAGTCGTCGAACATGGGTTGTATTTTTTTTTATTTTTTGTAATTTCTTTATGCAATGAATAACTTATTCTCCTACCCAATCCATGAGATTTAATAACATGATTATTATTGATTGATATTTAAATAAACTATATTTATGAAGATGGATTGTGATCGGGAGATACAATCCATGTTTGATTTAATAGTTTATGCTGGAAAAAATCGATAAAAGCCATGTTACCAATTCTTAAGAATTAAAGTATTGAATAGCTTATGATTCTATTAAGATGGATCATAATCAGGAGATACCATTCATTCCCAAAGAAAGCAGGTTACAATCATAACTAAATTCTTACAATAATAAATTCTTGTATTAAAGAGAATTACCACAATCCTGTTAGAGATGAATTCGAAATTTTAGAATACTATTAATTAATCCTAAAATTTTAATTAATTAAATATTTATATTCTTTTATTTAATTTACTAAAATATTAAATTAATTTTTTAAATCTATTTATTAAAATTTTTATTTTAAAATTAATTTATTTTTTAATTAAATTGAACGTAACTCAACCTTCAATTCCCAAAGAAATCGACATCCGACTCATCATTGTCCTAATTCGTAGTAAGTTCGATTTTAATTATTATTTGATGCTCTAATGATAAGCAGTCAAATTTTTGGCACCGTTGTCAGGGATTGTAGCATGGTTGCTTTAATTAATTAAAAATTAATTAATTAATTTAAAAAAATAAAAAAATAAAAAAATAAAAAAAAATCTTTGTATTGCTCTTTAATTTTATTTAGCTATTAGTGCCTTTCATAATTGATTTCCTGCTTTATATAGTATAGATTTTTACTGCTTTTCAGACTTAATCACTTGAATTTACTTTCTTTTGCAAAACCAAATAAATCAAATACTTAAAATATATCTATAGAAAGATAAAATCATAAATTCTAAAAAAATCACTGACACCTCATAATATATAATTAATTTAGAAAAATTAAAAATATAACATAAAATTATTTTTTAATAAATTTGGATATCTTGTTTAATTTGCATTGCATATTCATAATATACTTTAAGGGCACTACCCATTAAACAAGATAAGATGGAGATTTGATCATCCTTCCTTAGCCCACAAACTACCATCCTTCATATTGTGATCTGGACCTTAACTTAAAATCAATTAAATGTTGGTCCTAGGATAATCGAGCTTATTAGGACAAGGAATCTTAAGAGTTGGATTAGGTTAGGGTTAGTTAGTTCGATTGGTGTCTAGGCAAGTGGTTCAAAAATTGCATCCCGAAGAAAGGTGGTTACTAATTGATTCCGTTAGCTTACCTGGCCAAGATAATTGGTGTCTAAGAAAGGCAATGGGCGGGACTCCCACCGACCTTACACTTACCTGGCCAATTGAGTGGTTGATTCTTTATGTGGAGGGCTTGAAGGTGATCTTGGTAGTTAGGAGCTGTCTAGATCTAGGTATAGAAAGCCAATGCTTGCCTAACTTATTTGCTATTACAACTCAAACCCTAATTGAAACACTCTCTTCTATCATCCTTAAATCTAGGATTCCCTAGGCTCTCATCTTTAAAATTCTCTCTCCTCATCTATTTTTTTTATTTTTCAAAATAAAATAAAATATAATAAATAATAATTAAAAGATGATTGCTCTGATCTAGAATCCTTAATTGAACATATTTGAAGAATTAGAATAATTTATGATGGATCTCGAGAGTAGAGTGGATGAGTTATCCCATAAATTAGATCATTTAATAGCCAATGAAAACTCTTCCTATCCATCTTTTCTTCCTGCACAACAAATTTGTGTAATTTGTTCGAAACCCACCAATTTTGCAAAAAAATGCCCAAATCAATTTTCTGAGTTTATGTATGAGCAAGTTTATCAAGATCAAATTCAAATGGCCTACAAATCAGAAAATAATCATACCTTTAATCTAGGATGGGGGGCTCAATCAAATTTTCTGTGGCAATCAAAACCAGTGATTACCCTGATACCACAAAGATCCACTTTCATGGATACACATTATGATATGCCCTACCCATAATATCAAACCTCTTTAAATAATAATGAGTCAATTTTTGAAGAGAGTATTCAACAAGCAGTAGATGAGCTAGAATTTACTAATCAACCATTGATTACTCTAAATGACCAAAGGTCTAATTTTCTAGCAACTACTCTTAAGAACTTTATGCAGACCTATCACTCCTGCATGCAAACCTTTAAAAAACTAGAGGACCAAAGGCATAATTCATTAGAAAAAAGCTTAAATGATCTCATGCAAAAAATGAACCAACTTATAAAGTCAAACTCCTAAGCCATTGATCATATAGAAATATAGATAGGTCAGTTAGTCACAACTATTAGTGAAAGTGAGTTGCCTAATCAACCCGAGAGTGAATGTGAGGGACCATATATGACTAGAAATTTTGATGTTCCCATAACATTTTTTGAACAAACAATTAAAACTCTTGAAAATAATATGGTCATAGAACAATCTTGCACAACTAAAAAGATACTCTTAGACCATATTACTGAGGCAAAAATGAAAGAACAAGAATAATGGATTGAACCAATTCTATTATCATTCTCTTTACCTATGATCAAAGAACAACCATGCAAAACTAAAAAGACCCTCTTAGACCATATAATTGAGGAAATAACATATATAGAAGAACCAGAATTATGGGACAAACCAATTCCATCATCTTACTTATCTATGGACCCATCCTTAAGTGCCCTAGAATCACCCGTCCTTTTAACAGGGATGGACAAACTGAGGAGATGATGAAATTAATAGAGACTTTCCAAGAACCACAGATGAATTCCACACTAGAGGAAGGTTCACCCATAATTTTTTTTTGGGATTCATTAAATCCCTATTTGGCCCATTATGAGGTGGATAATTTTGATGATGATGGGTATAATACAAAAGTTCATGATTAAATAGATACACCCTACCCAAAAATCATCCCACTTTGGATTGAAAAACTTGAGCCACCACCTAGCCCACCAATAGCACCCTTATTAGAACCATCAATTATTCTAGAATTGAAACCACTTTCTGATGAATCTACTGACATACTACCAGTGATACCTATCCAAGAACACCGACTTATAGGTGTTCTAAAAGCACACAAAGAAGCTGTCAATTGGGACATTGCTGAAATAAGGGATAACAATTTTATGAATGATTTTTCTATTTTTGGCACTACTTTTGAGGACTATCTTCAAAATTTATCTACAATATTAAAAAGTTGTATGGTGGCAGAATTAAAATTAATTTAGAAAAAGTATCATACCTTAGATCAGGAAGAGTTAATGCCTAAATATATAATTGAAAAAATTTCTAAACCATCCCTAATTCTGATTTCGACCCATCAAACACAATTTGTTCCTGATTACTATGATAATTTTAGAATTTGGTATAGCATGCTTGCTTCGAACACTTTATTGATTAGGGCTACATTTAACCACCAAAAAGTATTCCATGAACATTTTTCTACCATGATGACTAGACCTCCTGATTGACCTTATCATTTTGGAACCATGAAGGATGCATTAAAATTAATTTTACCTAAAACTCCTTCATAGGATCCAGCTGAAGATGTTAAACTTAGCACTTAGTGGGAGGCAACCTAGCTTGTACTTTTGCATTTTCTTTTTCTTTTTCTTAGTTTATCTTTTCTTTAGGACTAAGTTGGGGGGAGAACTATAGATTCATGCTGATGAAGAACAAATAAAACTCAGGCCGAGACCAGAATTATACTAAATTAGGTGAACTCTTTTCTTGTTACTTTCTTATCATTTGTCACACTCTATTTTCTTTCCTCCATTGAGGATAATGAAAATTAAGTTGGGGGGCAAGGATAAATAAAAAAATTAAAATCCTTAAGTATGGGTAATAATTAGTCTTATGTACCTAATTTCATGCCAATTTAAAATTTTTTAGATATTTTAATCAATGATTGATTAATATTCTAGAGAATTTTTGAAATACTAAGGATCCAATTATTAAAGAAACCTAATAAATGGTCAGGTTTAGAATAGAATAAATTTTTGAGTGATTCTAAAATCTTCTTCTAGCCTATATTCAATAAAGAATCTACTTTATATGGGTATGAGTAAAAAAATATATATATGATAAAAAAAATAAAAAAAATGATGGTGAAAAAATTATGAAGAAAAAGAGAAAAAGAAAAATAATAAAATAAGTTTTAAACATTGGTCTTCCACTAAGTAACCAGGTTCCATTGCCTAAGTAAGTAATGTTATTCGCGTCAAAAAGTTGGCAATATGAAGAAGCTTGTTATATAGTTAGTTTTAATCTATAGCCTATTTCACTTGAGTTAGTAAGCTCAAGGGGTGTTCTACACCTAGTGCCCTAAAGCTAATTGGTTTGGGAGTCATTGATTCAAAGCTCGTTACGAGGGTCAGATAAAAAGCTTAAGAGGCTAAAACATTGCACTAGTAGTAAAAAAAATAAAATAATTCTAGTCCATACTAAAGATCGAGGATTTAAAGAATAAAGATGGAGAATTCATCAAAGAAAAGCTCTAAAATTTTATATTCTTCACTTAACCACTACTTGGGATGGAATTAATAATCCAATGATGTACTTCTTAAATTTTTGACCAGGTATCAACTAACTTTATGATGACTTGAAGAAACTTTCACATCTTATCGAGTTAGTACATGCTTCTAATTTTTCTCTTTTGACTTGAGGATGAGTAAAACTCAAGTTGGGGGGTGACCATGGAACAATAATTGATATCAAAGCTAGGTGATAGCATGGTGATGTGCCAACACCATTGGACTAGGACTCTTCGATCAAGAGTCCTACTATATTGGGACTATGAGTCCTGCTTATCTGAAATACTATGATTGAGAGTTCTACTAGTCTAGGACTCTATGATCATGAGTTTCACTCATTTGAGATACAGGGATCAAGAGTCCCACTAGTTTGGGACTTCGATCTAGAATTTTATTTTGATGAAACTCTATTGCCCGGACACCTACTGAATTTAGACTCTATATTTATGAGAGATTTAATTAGTGATTTGATCACTAATTATCTCAATCTTATTGAGTAATGCTTTTTAGATCATACCCAATTGAATTGGATTCAATTGGATTTGACATAATTAGACTATGAGATGACCTAATCCTTGAGGAGGTTTGATCCCTAATTTGATCAAGGGTTGGGCTTATCAATTTATGATTTTATTAGAATTTAATTAAGCCTAAATTAGTTGGATTATGTTATGGTTAAATCCGCTCCTATCAATGTTCGGCTTGGTGTCTAGCCCAAGGATAGGCCAGACTCCTTCGAGCCAAACTTCTCCAATCGAGCTTCTTCAAGCTAAACTTCTCTAATCAAGCTTCTTCGAGTTGAACTTCTCCAACCAAACACCCTCCAGCTAGACCACTTCCCATTGGACTCCCTCCAGCCAGACCCCTCTAGTCAAACTCCTTCTAGACTTCCTCCAGTAGCCTAACGGGCTCCTTCCAATCGAACTTCTCTCTATCCATGGAAGGACCTCAGCATCAATTCTCGATACAATAAATATCAGTCAATATTTAGATAATCTTGGAGACATCCAAACTTCAACTATCAAATTTCAATAGACTGGCACATCACGATAATAGACACTACCCTCAGTAACAAACTCTACGTGATCCCGAACAGCCCACTATCAGACAGTTACGGCTATCACCATCAGTTCCTTACAGGCTTCATCTATATAAAGGATCCTTCAGATATGTTTTCTTTCTAAGCTAAAAACTCTATTTTAATTCTTTTGAGCACTCTATTTCTATTGGCAGAATAGCTGACTTGATCGTCGAAGGGTCCTACCAGAGCCACCACCCCCAACTCCGACCAGAATTTTATTTTGCAGATCACCGACATTGATCCCATCTTCTCCAGCTTCAGCTTAGTCTAGCACCAACTGTTAGATGTGTACCGTAGAAGCCAAATTAGCTAACACTTGTAATACACTTTTAAGATCAATTTTATAATTTTGATTATAAATTAATAAAAAAATTATTTTCTATCATAGTGTGTATTTAAAGTGTATGTGATACATCCTTTGAGTTAATGATAATGACAATTCATATTTTTAAAGAGTTGAAAATTTACGATATGAATTTTCATAATTAACTTATAAACTGCTCCTGACTGTAGGATCATCACGAGGATGGTAATTGATCTGAAAGATTGGTGTACAATCACTTTCTTTGAGTAGATGAGTCTTAAGTCTATGGTGAGGAGATACCAGAGCGAGAGTACAGGTACTCGTTAGAGAATGAGGGCACTGAGCATGACCATCTCGAGCATTCATAAAAAAGTTTACCTTCTCGTCGATGACTGGCTTGATGTTGCATTAGTATATCTGATTCTTTGACCTAAGGTTCATCAATAATTCATCTTGAGGGTATTGTAGTTTGACTACACCATAACTCGATCTCCTAGCCATTCAAAACTTTGAGGTGTAAGTTGGTTATAGTACGTTCATTATAAAAATTAGATTGCACCAATAAGAAATCTATCTACCTCGATAGATGAGGAGTAGCCCTATGATGATCATGAGAATCGAGTCCATAAGCCCATGGCCATGGTAGAGTGAAGATGATAGAAAGAGTTTCTATAAAGGATTTATATAGAACTCGAATCGAATGATTAATTCATATGATGGATATTGGGTTTGACGAGTTCACCTTAACTCTAATCCGATCGGGGCTCGAGATAGAAGAACCCAATCACACAGGTAGCTACACCGAGAGGTTCACTTTTAGTTCTGATGGATTGCCACCATATACTGCTAGGTGTCACTGGTAGACTTTGGGAGCAATTAGAATGATTTTGATGATCGATCATTTTAATTGTATGAATCAAACCATCGAAAGGTGTTTCGATGATGTCGATGATGGAGACCATGACATATCTCATTACCATATGAAACTAAACCTAACTAGATCATACAAATAAGAGTTTGGATCTGGATGTCATCAATTGAGCTAATCTAGTTCGATTGATTTGGATTGATCCAATCAAGTTCAAGGTAATTATGCTAGCACACGATTGAGCCTGACTTTCTTCTTCTGTAATTTTTTTGATTCATCACAACTAAGTCAAATTTGAATTAACTTATTTCTATATCTTGAATGAGTTTATTTTTATCTGACTGGAATAATTTTAGGTCAGATTAATTAAGAAAATTAAATTCATTCCAATGCAATTGGACTAGGGTCAATAGTTGACCCAATTGATAAAATTGAGGGTCACATGATCAGAGAATTTTAAAAATTTATTTAGAAATCATTTTGCTTTAAATTTTAGATATTTGATAGGGAATGAGTTATACTTTGGGTGTGCAATATTTCATAATTTTTGGAGGTGCCTAGACCAGGTTTTGATAGAGTTTGATTTGGATCAAACTCATGAGGGAAGAGTCCTAGAAGCACATGGACTCTTCCTTATCCTTTCATGTCGCCACCTTCCAGATAAATTTTTGGCAAAACTAAATAAGATCTGGGTTTTTTTGTGGAGATCACGTCCAAGAGTCACAATGGTCGAATTAATAAGGTTTTTTGATAAAAAAGGGACTCTTTATGGCGCCATGTCTAATATAAGAACTCTTCTCATGAAATTGCCTCAATGTAATTTATTTTTTCCATATCCAAAGGAGCCTTCTCTCTAATATCCATGCCCCTCTATCCTCTCTCTCTCTCTCTCTTCTACATGCCTAAAAAATTAGGCACAAATCTGAATTGAAGGTCCAAGTCTTTCAGCACAAGATTCAGCATCTATGCGACGGTATTCGTGAGACGAATAGGCTGCCCTCAGAAGTCATTTTGAAGGCTTTTTAAATTAGATATAGATCTTATTTTTAGAAAAGAGATTCATGAGGAGAAGATATTTAGATCCTACCTAATTCGATACTGATAGAGGCCAGGCACATGCGTGGCTCCTTCCAGAACCATAGGAATCAATAGATTCATCGCAGGGTAATTAAATTACCAAATTAGGTACTTAAAATTAAATCTAATTTAATTTTATTTTTAACTTTTAATATCAGATCTCTATGATCAGATCCAAGAAATCTTATATTTGATTAAAATTTTAGAAAAAAAATTTTAAAATATTTTTTTAGATCCAATCAGATCAGAACGATCCTGTGCCGGAGAAACAAATTTTTCCTTCAACTGGTATCAGAGCCAGGTTGTAGTTCTTCGAATTTATTTTAGATCTAATTTTATTTTTATTTTTTATCTAATATTAAAAAAATTTATATGTCACATCATATATGATTAGATTTAAAATTAAAAAATTAAAATTAAATTATTTAGATCTAATATGTATGAGATGCATGACTAGACTGAGAATAGAATAGTTCTATATATAGTCTAGTATAATCATGTTATTAAATTAATTAAATATAATTTTAGATCTATTTAATTTTTATATTTTTAATATTATAATTATTTTAATCATATCTAAAAAATAGAAAATAAAATTTTTAATTTTTGATTTATTCATATGTGATACGAAAAGATGCATGTTTAGACTAGTTGTAAAATAGTTCTATAAATTATCTAGAATAGTTTTATATTGATATGATCAAATTTAAATCTATTTTTTAATATTATATATGATATTTTAGATCTAGAAAATATGCATGTTTAATTTAGTGATGATACATGAGATGTATGCAAAGCATGTATTAGTTAGATCATTAATTATATATGTGATATATGATCTAGATCTAACTAGTTTTATAGTTTTTATTATATTTTTGATTAAGGCATTCCTCTTGGCCGTCCGATTATAAGAACAAAGTAAGATTTAAAGGCCCTCTCTTCTCATTCGATGACATATTCTTATGGCGTGTAGGGGTGCTGCACGTTTGTCCTTAATTAAAAATTAGAACGTATTTTCTGCAAAACCCTAAATCCTAAAACTCTAGGATTTTGATACATATTTTTTTTTATAAATCTAAACTTAATTAAGAATTAAAATTATGAAACTAATTAGATCTAAAGTTAAAAATTTTTAGATCTAAGATATTTTCATAAAATTGGGTTCGGACATGGGTAGCTTAATTAGGTCTAGTGGTTGATCAAACCGAATCAAGAGTTGGTTAGGTGGGATCAAGAGTGCTTATAATTGACTAGCCTAATAGTTGTAAGTCTGGGTCAAGGTCGACTCACAGCTACATATGATCGATCTAATTAAGATATAATTTGGCTCCGTGGTTTAAGCCTAGATTATAGGCTAATCCGATTAGTTTTGATTCGATAATTTGGTGTCTAAGGTTAGTTTGGTAGATATGATCGATTGATTTTTAGTTGGAAGCTACTCGATCTGAATGCATTCTTGTCGAGTTAATGGCATATCCCTTCCACCAGTCTCACTTATCTGACCATTTGTGTCAACCCAGTTTTGATTTGAGGTGGCTAATAGTTTAAGCTAACCCATGCCACTAGGCTTATCATAACCAGTATGACTGAGTCAAGTCTAAGAGACCTAAATTGAATCTTCCTAAGAAAAGATTAAGTCAATTGGTCTTCCATCATTGTAGATGTGCGGGCCCTTTTCGAGGTTGATTATTCTCGACTGATTATGGTGGTTCAGTTGCATCGAGAAGATGCAATCATGTTTATTAGGCATTGGATGCTATGGGTTGAAGGATGGGTTGGGCTCAATATTCTGGATATAGTGAGAAATCCAATCAGAAATTCAATTCATGCAAATGATGGATATAACTTTAACTAAGAAGTGGATCAATATTTTGGGCACAGTGAGATTCATGAATTAGATATTAGAATTAGGTATACCATGATTAGAGAATCATTGGATAAGAGTTGTCCACTCATCGGTTGATCCATCACCAATAACTATTAGGTGAGGTGGTGAGCTAGTTGCTAGGACCGCACCATCTACTAGAAATCAATTGATCATGAAGATTTTCGTATCTCTACCCAAGAAGTGTACGGATCTGAAAAAATAGTAGAAGCCTAATTTTTTTAAAAAAATAAATTTTTTAAATAAATTAATTAAGTCTAATTACAAAATCTAACTAGAAACTTTGACTCTCTATAGGAAAATATCTGCGTCCAAACCACTAGCCCGTATCCTGGACACCCATAGACTGACTGGATCCAACTTCAAGGATTGACTCCAAAATATTAAAATTATTTTGGATTTCGAAAAGTTGACTCATATGTTGGAACAGGATCCTCTCACTTTACTAGCCCGTCCATCCGTTGATTAGAGAGCGTCTCTAGAGAAGTGGACGGATGATGATAACAAAGCTAGGTATTACATGTTGGGCTTGATTTTTGATGAGCTCCAGTGTCAACATGAAGATATTAAGAATAGCTGCCAAATGTTGGCTCACCTGCAAGAGTTGTTTAGCGAACAAAGTTGTGCAGCCAAATATCAAGTCACTAGAAGATTTTTTAAGGCTTAAATGCATGATGGGCAGTCGGTCTAAGATCATTATCTAATGATGATCAAGAACATAGAAGAGCTTGAGAAGCTCAGTATTATGTTGGACAAAAATTTACAGATTGATATAATTCTGCAATCCTTGACAGATGCGTATGGGCAGTTCATCATGAACTACCATATGCATAAACTATAGAATACTCTTGCAGAATTTATGAATATGCTGGTTACTGCTGAGCTTTCAATGAAAGATTCTTAAGGCTCAGTACTTGTTATGGAGTAGACTTCTTCCAAGAGAAAGTCTTTTGAAAAGAAGAAGAAGTTCATGAAGAAGCAGAAGATGGATGGTGGGAAGAAGAAGAAGACAGAGCCGAAGAAGAAGGTTGCTGACAAAGAAAAATATTTTTATTGCAACACAGACGGTCATTGAAAGTGGAATTGCCCCTTGTACCTAGCCAGCCTGAAGAACAACAAGGAGGTAGGTCCTTCTGCAGGTAAGCTTGTTATAGAATCTAACCTTACAGCTTCTTCTGCATCCAGTTGGATGCTTGACTCTGGTTCTAGTGCTCACTTATGCACTTCTATGTAGGATCTTAAGAATAGCAGGAGGCTGAGGGATGGTGAGATGATCCTACACATCGAGAATGGAGCAAGAGTTGCTGTAGTAGCCATGGGAACCTATCCTTTGTGATTACCATTAAGATTAGATTTAGTTCTTAGAAACTATTTTTATGTGCCTACAATAAGCAGAAATTTGATTTCTATTTCATGTTTAGCACAGGAAGGCTATGTAATTAGTTTTCTTAAGGACCATTGTAATATTCTTTATGAAAGAAATAAAATTATAAGTGATTTTCTTATAAATGATCTCTATCAGTTACATATCGAGCAAAACATGAATACCATAGGATCAAAACAATCTAGAGATAGTCTAAATGATAGGTATCTATAGCACCTTAGGCTAGGTCATATAGCGGAGGATAGGGTTAACAAATTGAAGAAATTCGGGCTATTAAGTCCGTTGACTTTTAAGTCTTATCCAATTTATGAATCATGCCTTCATGGTAAAATGACCAAGCTTTCTTTTGTAGGACATGGGGAAAGGGCCATGGAACTACTTGCCCTAGTACATACTGATGTATGTGGCCCATTTGATGTGCTGGCTAGAGGCAACTATGTCTACTTCATCATCTTTATCGATGATTTATCTTGATACAAGTATGTGTATTTGATGCGACATAAATCTAAAGTATTTGAAAAGTTCAAAAAATTTAGACATGAAGTAGAAAAATAAATCAAAAAATTTATTAAAATTCTTCGATTAGATGAAGGAGGTGAATACCTTAGTCGAAAATTTCTAGACTATCTTAAGCAAAATGGCATAGTCTCTCAATGGACTCCACCTGAAATACTTCAACTCAATAGGATTTTAGAACTAAGAAATCAGATCATATTAGATATGGTCTGATCTATGATGAGCTTCATGGATCTTCCTGAGTTTCTTTGGGGACATAGTCTAATGATCGCTATATATTTTCTGAATAGGATTTCCTCTAAAATCGTTCCTACCACACCATATGAGGTACAGAATGATAAGAAACCAAATTTGAGTCACCTCAGAATTTATGGTTGTCCAGCTCATGTCAAGAGACAACAAGTAGCGGATAAGTTAGAGTATGGGTTCTTTAGAGCTTGGTTCATAGGATATCCTAAAGAGTCATTAGGATATTATTTCTACATTCTGAAAGACCACAATGTGACTATGAGTCGATATGGCATCTTTCTTGAAAAATAGTTTATTCAAGATGGTGGCATCGAAAGGCAAATTAGGCTTAATGAGAAAGTCTCCCAAGAGCAACGAGCTAAGGATCCTATGAAATCCAATCAGATTGAGCCAGTCCAATCACCACCTTCTCCACCTTGTAGATCGGAAAGAATTTTTCGTCCTCTTGAAAGGTACTTAGGTACTATTTCAGAGGATGTAGAGAAAATATTTCTTATAAAAAATTGGGTTCATGGTGATGATCCCAAATCCTATGACGAGGCGATATTAGATATCGATTCTGAGAAATAATAAGAGGCAACAAAGTCAGAGAATGACTCAATGCACTCAAACCAAGTCTAGACCTTGGTAGATCCACCTGAAGGTATAGTACCGATTGGGTGTAAATCGATCTACAAGAGAAAGATTAGGTGCAGATGAAAATGTGGAGACATTCAAGGCTAGGCTATTGGTGAAAGGGTATAGTCAGTGCAAAGGCATTGACTATCAGGATACCTTCTCACTAATAGCCATGCTAAAATTCATCCACACATTGCTTGCTGTTGCAGCCTATTTCGATTATGAAATATGGCAGATGGACGTGAAAATGGTCTTCCTAAATGGATATCTTGAGGAAGATATCTATATGGAACAGCCGCTAGGTTTCACATCCAGTGATGCTGATCATAAGGTCTATGCAAGCTGCAAAGATCCATCTATGGACTTAAGCAAGCATCTCAGAGTTGGAATGCTCATTTCAATGATGTGATTAAATCATTTGGATTCATCAAAAGAGTGAAGAGAAACTATGTGTATTCAAAAAGGTTAGTGGGAGTGTTGTTGTCTTCCTCATACTGTACATGGATGACATCCTTCTTATTAGGAATGATATTCCCATGTTGACCACAATTAAAATGTGGTTATCAAAAGAGTTCTCTATGAAAGATCTAGGAGAAGCATCGTTTATTCTAGGAATTAAGGTCTATAGGAATAAACCGAATAGGATGCTAGATCTCTCACAGAAGATGTACATAGAGGAGGTACTAAAGAGGTTTAGCATGAAAAACTCCAAGAGGGGATTAGTGCCCTTCAGGCATAGCATTCATCTCTCCAAGAAGATGTGTCCCAACACACTTGAGAAGATTGAATGCATGAGCATGATCCCTTATGCTTCAGCAATAGAGAGTCTCATGTATGCGATGCTATATACATAACCTGATATCACCTATGCTGTGAGTATCACAAGCAAATATCAGTCAAATCCAGTGAAGAGCACTGGACTTCTGTGAAAAGTATCCTTAAGTACTTGAGAAGGTCTAAGGATATGTTCTTAATTTTTGGTAATGGAGAACTCCAAGTCTAGGGTTATACAGATGAATCTATGTCTAATATAGATGACCAAAAGTTGACATATGGTAGTCTATTTGTGTGTAATGGTGGTGCTGTTAGCTGGAAGAGTTTCAAGCAGACTGGGATAGCAGATTCCACCATAGAAATAGAGTACATCACTTCATCAAAAGTTGCAAAGGAGACATTCTGGTATAAGAAGTTAGTCGTAGAACTCGAAGTGATGCCATCAGATGTTGTCCCTCTGTACTGCAACAACAATGGGGCCATAGCCCTAGCTAAGGAGCTGAGGTCTCATCAGAAATTCGAGCACATCGAGCAGCGATTCCATCTCATCCATGATTACCTTGAGAAGGGTTACATCAAGGTCAATAAAGTCGACTCCGTAGATAATGCAGTAGATCCACTGACGAAGACTTTAGGCCAGCAGAAGATCAAAGTCCATCTTGAGAAGATGGAACTTAGATTTCTAGCCAATTGGCTTTAGATCAAGTGGGAGTTTGTTAGATGTGTGTCCTAGAAGTCAGATTGGCTAACACTAGTAATACACTTCTAAGGGTAATTTTATAATTTTGATTATAAATTAATAAAAAAATTATTTTTTACCATAATGTGTATTTAAAGTGTATGTAATACATCCATTAAGTTAATGATAATGACAATTCATATTTTCAAAGAGTTAAAAATTTAAGACATGAATTTTCATAATTAACTCATAAACTGCTTCCAACCGTAGGATCATCACGAGGATGGTAATTGATCCGAAAGGTTGGTATACGGTCGCTTCCTTTGAGTAGATGAGTCTTGAGTCTACAATGAGGAGACATCAGAGTGAGAGTATAGGTACTCATTAGAGAATGAGGGTACTAAGCATGACCACCTCGAGCATTCATAAGAAAGTCCACCATCTCATCGATGACTAGCTTGATGTTGCAGTAGTGTGTTTGGTTCTTTGACCTAAGGTGCATCGATAATTTTCCTTGAGGGTGTTGTAGTTTGACTACACCATAACTCAATCTTCTAGCCATTCGAAATCCTAAGATGTATGTTGGATATAGTACGTTCATGGTAGGATTTGGATTGCACCAACAAGGGATCCATCTACCTTGATAGATGAGGAGTAGTCTTATGATGATCATGAGAATCAAGTCCATAAGCCCATGTCCATAGCAGAGTGAAGATGATAGAAATAGTTTCTATAAAGGGTTTCACATAGGACTCGAATCGAATGATTATTTCATATAATGGATATTGGGTTTGATGAGTTCACTATAACCCTAATCCTGTCGGGACTCATAATAGAACAACCCAATCACACAGGTAGCTACATCAAGATGTTCACTTTCAGTTTTGATGGGTTTCCACCATATACTACTAGGTATCGCTAGTGGATTTTGGGAGCAATTAGAATGATTTTGATGATCGATTATTCTAATTGTATGAATCAGAAATGTTCTGTTCCATCAAAAAATGTTTCGATGATGTCGATGATGGAGATCACGACATGTCTCATTACCATATAGAACTAAACCTAACTGGGTTACACAAATAAGGATTTGGATATGGATGTCTTCAATTAAGCTAACCAAGTTCGATTGATTTTGATTAGATCTAATCAGGTTCAAGATAATTGTGCTAGCACATGATTGAGCCTGACTTTCTTCTTTAGCAATTATTCTAATTCATCACAACCGAGTCAAATTTGACTTGATCCATTCTTGTATCTTGAATTAGTTTATTTTCATTTGACTGGAATAAGTCCAGATCAGATTAATTATGAAAATTAAATTCATTCTTAGTGCAATTGGACTAGGGTCAATAGTTGACCCAATTAAAAGAATTGAGGGTCATGTAATCAGAGAATTTTAAAAAAAAATTTATAGATTATTTTATTCTAATTTTTGGATATGTGATATTTCACGAGTTATACTTTGGGTGTGCAAAATTTTGTGATTTTTGGAGGTGCCTAGACTAGGTTTTGATAGAGTTAGATTTGGATCAAACTCTTGAGGGAAGTGTCCTAGACACACATGGACTCTTCCTTATCCTTTTATACTGCCACCTTCTAGATGGATTTTTGGCATCAAAACTAGATGGGATCTGAGGCTTTTCATGGAGATCAAATTCAGAAGTCCCAATGATCAAATTAATAAGGTTTCTGGTTAATAAGGGACTCTTTATGGCTCTATATCTAGTATAAGAACTCTTCTCATGAAATTGCCTCAATGTAATTTATTTTTTCTACACCCAAAGGAGCCTTCCCTCTGATATCCATGCCCTCTCTATCCTCTCTCTTCCTCTCTTCTACATGCCTAAAAAGTTAGGCACAAATCTGACTTGAAAATTCATGGTTTTTGGTACAAGATTCAACATCTACGCGATGGTATTCATGAGATGAATAGGCTGCCCTCAGAAGTCATTTTGAAGGCTTTTCAAATCAGATCCAGATCTAATTTTTTGAGAAAAGATTCATGAGGAGAAGATGTTCAAATCCTGCCCATGTGGATATTGGTAGAGGCCAGGTGCATGCGTGGTTCCTTCAAGAACCTTAGAAATCAACAGGATCATCGTAGGGTAATTAGATTACCAAATTAGGTACTTATAATTAAATTTGATTTAATTCTATTTTTAGCTTTTAATATCAGATCTCTATGATCAAATCCAAGAAGTCTCAGATCTAATTAGAATTTTAGAAAAAAAAAATTAAAATATTCTTTTAGATCCAATCAGATCTGAACGATCCTGTGCCAGGAAAATAGATTTTTTCTTCATCAACCAGATTCTACACCAATAGGATTGGCACTAGAGGAAAGGATAAGAACCCTTGTTTTAAAAGAAGTGCTCAATCGAATTTATCTACTCTCTTCTTTTAATCTTTCAAGATCTATCTCCATTTGATCTTTTTCAATCTCAGAAATGGCTCCAAAGAAGATAACTACCCGATGATCTACCACCTCTGCCACTAGATCTGAGCCAGATCCTCCTACTCCAACACCATCACTAGCACCACAACCTTCCCCGATGGCTATGATGGATCTGAAGTAGTTCAACCAGCTGACGCAGTTGGTTCGAGACCTTACCAAAATGGTACAGGCCATGCAGCAACCTTCGACGGCAGCTCAGTTGAAAAACCCCATGTCGGAATTTTAGAAACTGGCCCAAAGAAGGCATACTTGGGTCAGTAGACCCATTACTCCTAGAAAGAAAAAAAAGATAGCAGAAGATCTCTATTCTGATCATGACTCCTCTCTAGAAGAGACCTTTTCCATCTATAGCCAAAAGTCCTCCGAGATCTATGATCAAGGGATGCTCTCGATTAGAAGCTCTAGGACATAGACCGACAGATTAAGGAGCTCCACCATGCTACCCCGATCCACCATGATGACATCTGCATCGATCATCCTTTCTCTACCAAATCATGTAGGAGCTTGTCCCATCAAACTTCAAGCTTCCTCAATTTGAGAGCTACGATGAGACCTTTGATCCGGTTGACCACCTAGAGGCCTTTCAAACCATGATGCTGCTTTATGGCGCATCAGATGCTATCTTATGCTGAGCCTTCTCATCTACTCTGAAGGAAGCAGCAAAAAATTGATACTCAACTCTAAAATTGGGTTCGATCTTCTCCTTCAATCAAATGAGCTATTAGTTCGTGGCTCATTTTATTAGTAGCCGACATTTCAGGCGAGGTTCGGACTCCCTCATCAATATCAAGCAGAAGGAAGGAGAGTCCATCCGAGCTTATATCAATCGCTTCAATGCCGTTGTCTTGGAGGTTTGAAATTTGGATCAATCTATTGCCATGGAGGCACTAAAAGGCGGTCTTCAAAAGAATGATCTTTTATCCTTTCTGAAAAGAAAGTACCCCAAGAATTTTGCTGATATGCTAGCTTGGGTGGATGGTTATGCCTGAGCAGAAGAGGCCTTCAAGGCCAAGGATAATGAATCTGCAAGAGAGTAGCAGGTGGATGAATCTAGTAAGCCCGTACTTGAAGAAAAGTCAAGTGAAGCTTGGCCATGCTCTTGGATCTCTCTTGAGTGCAAACGAGCCCGAACTCCTCCCCGAGCTCGTTGACAAAGGAGTCTTGACCAAAGGGTATGGTGAAACTCTCCCTCTAGAAGATTCCATAACTATGCCTTCCTTAATGCTCCAAAAACTCAAGTACTAATAAAGATTAAGGAGCAACTCGAGGCCTGAGAGGATGCACACTCATCCTGACAAGCGTAATCCTAACAAGTATTGTCTCTATCATTATAACCATGGTCACGATACCGAAGAGTGCATTTAGCTTCAAGATGAGATTGAGGATCTCATCAGATAAGGCCGACTTGGTCGATTCCTATGACATTGGCCTGAGGCAAGGGAAGAGTGCCCAAGAGCACTGCCACAACCAGAACTACCAGGAAGGGAGGAACAGCTAGGAGATCGACCCCCGTTGGGCATCATAAATACTATCTCTAGGAGACTTCGATGGGAGGAGACCAGCAGATCTGAGGGCTCAGCTAAAAGGTGGAGGACTGAAGAACCCATCATTTTCACTAAAAAGGATCCACAAGAAATTCAATTCCCACATAATGACGCAGTTGTAGTTTCTTTGAATATTATAGACTATGATGTACATCGCGTCCTTATTGATAATGAAAGTTATGTCGATATCTTGATTTATAATTCTTTCTCCAAAATGTCTATACCTGATAACCCGCTCAGACCAATGAGTACCCCATTAGTGGGCTTCACTGGCAATACTATGCTAGTTGAAAGAATAATAACATTAACTGTGACTGCAGGGCGATATCCAAAATAGTCTAGGGCACAAGTAGATTTTTTGGTAGTGAAAGCTCCATCTGCCTATAATATAATTCTTGGCCGATCCAGTCTAAATGCACTTTGGGCAGTAGTGTTTACCTACTATTTAAAGATTAGGTTTCCAACGAGTTACGGGATTGGAGAGGTTAGAGGAGATCAAGCCTTGGCAAGACATTGCTATTCAATCATTTTGCAAATAGGTGAGCAATTAAATCCTTGCCTGATTGTTGGGCTGGATGTCCGGGATGACCTTACTGAAGAATGGGGAGAACCCATGGATGATTTTATCTCGATCTCTCTAAATGATGAAAATAAAGAGCACATGGTACAGATCGTCTCCAATCTGGAAGAGGAGGTACGTGAGCAACTCATCGGATTTCTGCAGAGAAATGCAGATATTTTTGCTTGGATCCCTATGGACATGCTCGAAATTGATGCTGAAGTTATGAAACATCGTCTGGCTATTGATCCCAAACATTGGCTAGTGAAAAAAAAGATGCGCAGCCACACCCTAGAGAGATAGAAGGCAATAGTAGAAGAAGTTGACAAGCTCCTTAAAGCTAGGTTCATTCGAAAAGTCAACTATCCATATTGGGTCTTCAACATGGTTCTCGTCAAGAGGGCAAATGATAAATGGAGAATGTGCATAGAATTGAAGAAGCTGAACAAGGCCTATCCAAAAGACAACTATCCCTTACCTAGAATTGATCAACTGGTGGATGCAACTTCAGACCATGAACTCCTCACTTTCATGGATGCCTTCTCTGGCTATAATTAAATTCGGATGGCACCAGAAGATGAGGAGAAAACTGCTTTTATTACTAACCATGGTCTCTATTGTTATAAGATCAAGCGCTTTGGGCTCAAAAATGTGGGTGCAACTTACTAGCACTTGGTTAACAAGATATTCAAGGAGCAGATCGACCACAACATAAAGATCTACATGGATGACATGCTTGCGAAGAGCAGATCTTCAGCAAATCACATTATCGACCTTGAAGAGACCTTCAATATCCTCGAAAAACATAATATGAAGTTGAACACTACTAAGTGTGGCTTTGATGTAACTTTGGAAAAGTTTCTAGGGTTCATGGTATCAAGATATGAAATTGAGGCAAACCTAGAGAAGATTTGGGCCATTCAAGAGATGACTGATCCAAAGTCAATAAAGAAAGTTCAACACCTAACAAAAAAAGTAGCAGCTCTAAATCACTTCATCTCGAAGTCGGCTAAGCGAGCATGCCTTTCTTTCAAGTTCTTAAACAACTATAAAACTTCTGCTAAAAAGTTGAATGTGAACAGGCATTTGAAGAATTAAAGAACTACCTTGGCTCACTTTCCCTACTGGCAAAGCCTGAACCTAGAGAAGAATTATTCCTATACTGGACGGTCTCCCCGACAGTCTTGGCAGCAATCTTAGTCAAGGAAGAGGTGAAAGTACAATGATCGATCTACTATATAAGCCAAGTTCTAAGGGACGTCGAGACTAGGTACACCAAATTAGAAAAGCTAACTTATGCTTTGTTGATCATAGCCCGAAGCTCCAACCTTATTTCCAAGGGCACACTATAATGCTCCTTATAGTTCAACCAACCAAGGTAGTTCTTCATCAAACAGATACTTCCAAAAGAATAGGAAAATGGGCAATTGAGCTTATAAAGTTTGACATTAACTACCAACCTCGACCATCAATCAAATCCCAAATATTGGCATGAAGGAAAAGCCTGATTTCCCGATCCAGGTTCATCCAGATCTGATCAGATCAAGAGATATATTTCAAAAATTTTTCTCTTGATCCCAATCAGATCTTGATATATTTCAGATCTGATTCTTATTATTTTAATAAATAAAATAAAATAAGATAAATTAAATCAAATTTAATTTACCTGATTTGGGTAATCCTATTACCCTGTAGATGATCCTGATTGCAGCGGAAGATTCTGGATCTTAGCCACGCAAGCGCCTGGCCTCTACCGATATCCACTTGGGTTGGATCTGGAGATCCTCTTCTTCTCTATCACACCTCCAAAAATCAGATCTAGATCTGATCTGGAGGATCTTCAAAACTCTTTTGAAGATCTGCAGTCGTCCTTTTGCAGCAGCGCAGCCTTCTTGCTTTTGATCGTCTTTCCTTGATCTGAATCGCACCAACCTAAGTCCAAAACTCTTTTGGATGTGGAGAGCAAGGGGAGAAGAGACTATGGCGTGGAGAAGGAGGGGAGAGGCAGCCTTGGGGCGTGTCTAATTTCATTCACTTAGAATTAGGGTTGGGCGCAGGGTCTTATTTATAGACCTCTTGTGATCCAACTACTCTTCCTCTCAACCAATCACAACCCTTTGTGAAATCAGATCTAAATCTGATTGGATGGAATAGAGACCCCTGGATTCCTCCTTAGAGGGCACCTAAGACCAGTCAAACTGGATTCTTAGTAGAACTCTGATTGGAATCCAAAAGGAAGGTGGAGTCCTTGTCCAACAAGGACTCCTAGGCGCCTCCTACTTGGGCTCATGCCACCCTTGGCGGGCGCCCTTCTCCTTGCCAGGTTCTGGCAGGGGGAAAGGCCCCAACCAGCTCTACAATAGGTGCATGACATGTGGTCAAAAGTCAAAGGGTCAATGGTCAATGTTTGACCAATCAAAGGTAGACTTTTGACCAAAGTCAAAGAACAAGAAATGGCAGGTGACCAAAAATGGCAGGTAATGTCTTACAAATAAGACAACCTATTCTGACTTGGACAACATCCAGTCAGACCATATGAAGGCCTCTGATTGAGCACAAACTCCTTTGGCTCAGTCAGGACAACTTATTTATGATAGTAAAAGAAGAACGTTAGGTTCAATCGAGTGCTAGCACGATTTCCTTGAACCTAATTGAATCTCATTCAGATCAATTGAACTAGATCAGTTCAATTGATGATCACCAGATTCAAACCCTTGTTTGTGTGACCCAGTTAGGTTCAGTTCTGTATGGTAATGGGATATGTCATGATCTCTATCATAGACATCATCGAAACTCCTTTCGATGGATCAGAACTCTTCTGATTCGAACAGCTAGAATGATCGATCATCTAAATCATTCTAATTGCTCCCAAAATCCACCAGTGACACCTAGCAGTATATGGTGGCAACCCATCAGAGCTGAATGCGAACCTCTTGGTGCAGCTACCTGTGTGATTCAGTTCTTCTATCTTGAGCTCCGATCAGATTAGAGTTAAGGTGAACTCGTCAAACCCTAGTCTCTGTCATATGATGTAATCATTCGATTCGAGTCCAATATGAAAATCTAAATAGAAACTCTTTCTATTATTTCACTCTACCATGGCCATGAATTTCTGGACTTGATTCTCATGATCATCATAGGGCTACTCCTCTACCACCGAGGTAGATAGATCCCATCTTGATGCAATCCAGTTCCTACAATGAACATGTCACAGCCAACATACACCTCAGGGTTCCATATGGCTAGGAGACTGAGTAATGGTGTAGTCAAACTATAACACCCTCAAGGTGAACTGCCGATGCATCTTAGGATCAAAGAACCAGACACACTACTGCAGCATCGAGTCAGTTATTGACGAGAAGGTAGACTTCCTAATGACTACTCGAGGTGGTCACGCTCAGTGCCCTCGTTCTCTAACGAGTACCTGTACTCTCGCTCCGATGTCTCCACACCGTAGACTCAAGACTCATCTACTAAAGAGAAGCGATCGTACACCAACCTTCCGGATCAATCACCATCCTCGTGATGATCCTATGGTCGGGAGCTGTTTATGAGTTAATAATGATTATTCATGTCTTAAATTTTCAACTCTTGAAAATATGAATTATCATTACCATTAACTCAAAGGATGTATCACAGACACTAAATACACAGGTGTGATAGAAAATAACCCATTTTATTGATTATAGTCAAAATTACAATTTTGCCCCTAGAAGTGTATTACAAGTGTCAGCCAATTCTGGCTTCTAGGGCACATATATCTAACATGGCAAACTTCATAGTGAAATGCACCATCCCAAACGAAGTCGAACTTGAATAAAATTAAACCAAAATTTCATGGTTGTAGCTGGACTCCCTAGAAGAAAAAGCAGACCTTCTTGAAGGTTTTTGGGTCCTGTACATAGATGGCTCATCCAACGCCTCTGGTGCAGATGCAGGTCTGATTTTGGTCAACCCAAAAGGAATCATTGTAGAGTATATGCTGCATTTTAAATTTTTTGCAATAAATAATGGGGCTGAGTATGAAGTGCTGATCGTGGGGTTAAAGATAGCTAGGAAACTAGAGGTGGATCGGCTCCAGGTCTATAGTGACTCTCAGTTGGTCGTGGGATAAGTCAGTGGCATTTATGAAGCTCGAAAGAAAAGTATGATAAAGTACCTAAAAAAGATAAGGAGTTTGACCCCGACCTTTAACAACTTCAATATTCAATAGATTCTAAGAGCAGAAAATACCAGAGCTGATCTTCTCTCCAAATTAGCCACACTCACCCCAAGCGAACTACCAAAGAAAGTCTTTTTTGAAATTTTGAAACACCCAAGCTTGAGGGAGCAACAATCTAAGATGCAGGTCATCCATGAGCTCAGCTAGATTAATTTGCTAGTTGCCTATCTCAAAGATGGGGTTCTTCCTTATGATTCAAAAGAATTTCAAAAATTAAGAAACTGGGCCTCCCGATATGTCCTATATGATTGTAAGTTGTATAAAAGATTGTATTGTTTGCCGCTCTTGAGATGTCTCTGATCTTTAGAGGCTGATATTGCATTATAGAAAGTGCATGAAGAAATCTATGGAAGTCACCTAGGGGCTAGATCCCTATCTCACAAACTAATTCGATAAGACTACTGCTGTTCAACCATGCATCAAGATTCCATAGAATATGTTAGGAAATGTGATCGATGTCAAAGAAATACAAATATTTAAAAACAACCAACTTCTGAGCTTACACTCCTGAGAATTCCATGGCCATTTGCATAGTGGAGGATGGACATACTTGGATCCCTTCCTATGCCATCTGGATAATGGAAGTTTCTACTAGTGGCAATCGATTACTTCACAAAATGGGTTGAAGCCAAATCTTTGGCAAAAATCAATGAAGCTAAAGTGTAGGATTTTATCTGAAAGTCAATTATGTGAAGATTTGGTCTACCTCGGACTCTTAAAATTAATAATGGGCGCTAATTTGCAGGGATAAATTTGTTGAGTTCTGTGAAGATCTGAACATTGCCCATAATTTTACATCAGTAGCCCACCCGCAGGCTAATGGTAAGACTAAGGTAACCAACCAAACCCTGCTATAGGATGTTAAAGCAAGACTTAAGAGAGCAAAAAAGACATGGGTGGATGAATTCTATCATGTGCTTTGGGCATACCGAACTATCCAAGGGCTGCCAACAGGAGAGACTCCATTTGCCTTAGCCTTTGGAACAGAAGCGGTCATCCCAATAGAACTTAATTAAGCTTCTATCAGCGCGAGTCATGGCATTCAATGAATAGTACAACTCACAAGATCTCAGGGCTAATCTTGACTTGTTAGAGAAAAGATGAGAAGAAACTTAAGTTTGGATAGCAATCTATAAGCAAAAAGTAGCTCGTTATTATAACTCCAAAGTCAGGGATAAGGTATTCAAAGTGGGGGACTTGGTACTTTGACGAGCAGCTATATCACAACCTCAAAACTAAGAAAAGCTTGCCCCAAATTAGGAAGGTCCATATGAAGTTAAGAAGATCGTGCGGCCCGGGACTTACTATTTAAAAGAGCTTGGAGGAGCTGATCTTCTTCGATCTTAGAATTCGAAAAATCTATGAATGCACTACCAGTAATTCTATCTTAATAAAACTTCTTTATTTCAAAAATTTCATTTCTTGGCACAAAATTATATGATGATAGGAAATGACTCAACCGAACCTTATCTATAAATAAAGTCTAATCGTATCAAGAATAAGAGGAGGATCTCATCCTGACACAAATGAAGACCTCCAATTGTTTAAGATCGAAGGAGGGGAGAGACCCTTAAACTTTTGACTATGGGTCTCAGAGGGATACCTTAAGATAGTGGCTCAGCATCGATTGGAGATGACTGACCTTGACTTCAATTACTAAAAGAATTCTGAACAACACTCATCACAGTATAAGTATAAGAAAAAGGAAGCTTATTTTTATTTCTCAAAATATTTAAGTATACATCAAAAAGAAAAATGAAAAAATGTATAACTATTATAAATTTTAGATCTTGGGAGGAACAGCGGCGGATGAGATCAGAGCATTCTTAATCACCTTTAGCTCTGGTGCAGGTCTGGGCACCTCAACGGCAGGTTTGGAGGGCTTGAAGGTGACTTCGGTAGTAGAAGGGTCGACCACGGTAGTGGACGGTCCCATCTCTTCTTCAGAAACTTTTCCGTATAAGAAACTGAGATCAAGCTCAAGGAAGTTGCTAGCCACTCGATCCTTGTAGTGTTAGTATTCCTTCTGAAAGGCCTCCTAGCTAAATGCAATATTCAGATCTCTCATTTCAAAGGAAACCTTTTGACTCCACCGCTTGAATTTTTATCTTTGAAATCTACCTTGAAGTTTGATCCTTCAGCTCGGCGATCTTAACCACGGCCTTCTTCCTCCTCTCCTCCTCCAAGGCCAAAGTGGCCTTCAGCCTCGTCGAGGTAAGCTCTTCTTTTCTGAGTGCCTCCCGAAGACCTTAGACCTCGATCGCCTTCTCTTTTAAAAGATGGTCAGTCTCGACGGTCTTCTCCTAGAGGTGATCAACTTTGGCTTGAAGATCCTCCTGAGCCTTCAATGCCTCAAACCTCAAATGATTCATCATTTTGATATGCACAAGTATTTGATGATCCAACTATAGTAAATGAACAGTGTTATGCATGCAAAAAAAAGAATTCGACAACATGATTACCTTAAGGAAGATCCCGAGGGAATCCCAGATGAGTTGCATATGGTTAAGGTCGGCCATTTGGTCATCACCTCGAGCATGGCAAACTTATCAGTTAGGTCCCAGACGAGCTCCAAGTTGCTGAAGGGGTCTTCTCTCAAATTATCGCTATCGTTGTTGGACCCACTAGGGCATGCCTTGCGGAGCACCTTCGTGATGACCTTCTTCCCCTTCTTCTTCTCTCCTTCTTCCCTTCCAGCGGGAGGCTATAGAGCTAGATCTTCAATTGGGGTCTCAAGGTCGATGGAGGCATGGAGCCCCAATCAACAGTGCCAACCTCAGTGGTGGGGATAACTTCGGTGTCCTCGACAGCTTTGGGGACCTCGATGGTGGCAGTGGGGGTTGTGGAGCTCGGAACGTCGATCTTCGCCTTCTTTAATCTTTCATTCGGTGCCTTTCCTTTTCTCTTCCAGGCATGAAGCCCCTTGCAAACATTTCAACCGCTTGGGTGTCCATCTCTACAATAAAGAAGGAATCACAGTTAGCAACTTATGCATGCAAAACTTTATAAAAATTTGTAGAGTAGAAAAATGTACCCATAGGATTGAGGAAACTCAAGCTCATGTTGAGCAGAGTATGTTTTTTCAGAAGTTCGAGAAGGAGAGGAGCCCGATAAGTCTTAAGTTTATTGATAGAGTCAAGATCGCCCCTATCTAAGCTAGGTGCTCGGTAGACTGACTTTCTAAGCAAACCCCAAGGAGGAAGCCCTAGCAGTAGGGTTGGACAATTTACAAAGAAGTATCTCTCCTTCCAGTTATGGATGGAAGAAGGGACATCTTTTAGTAACCACTTCTTGCCAAATTAGAGAGAAAAGTACCACCAATCCTTTGCAGAAAGATGGTGTTTAAAGATATAATAATTCCTAAAAAGAAAAATGGACAGGTAGACTTCGGCCAGGTGGCAAAGGAAAAGAAATCCGATCATAAACCTAAAAGAGTTTGGCACTACGGAAGCTAGTGAGATGTTCAAAAAATGAAAAAGTGCAACTACAAAGGATGGAAGAGGAAGTCCTAGTCTGGCACAAAGAGCTTTCAAGTATAGACAAAATTGGCTAGGTGGAGGAGAGCAAGCTCGGTCATCGGGTTCAGGGAGTTCTAGTTCATATTCCAAGGAGACCCTGTATTAAATTCTAATTAATGAAAGGTTGTCTGGGGTTAAGGTACAGGGGATCACGTCCATTGCGAAGATCAAATGGAACATACTTCTAAGGTCGGTCTCATTTGTGGGATTAGGGTTTTGCAATTTCGGATTGGATGAACTCCAAGAATCGACAAACTGAGAAGTTCCTGAAGATATTCAGATCAAATGAATAGCTAAAAATCCTCAAAATATCAAGAAAATAAGGAGCAAAACATTCTTGAAGAAATTGAAAGGACGAAATGCAAGAGACACCGAAATAATTGAAGGGAAGGTTGTGAAACTAATATAGATTGATTGAGGAGAGCAACGAGATGATGGGCATAGCAAAAATCGAGCAGGAAAGCACTTACGGGTGGAAGAAATAGAGAAGAAAATCAAAAGAACTCTCGGGCAGAAAGAAGGACACCAAAGAAAGAAAGAGAAGGGCTCAAAGAGAAATAAGCCCCCCAGGAGAAGAAAACAAATTTAAATACCCCATAGAGCCCGAGATGGTTATGATGGCAGGTCGTCTCTGGTCGATCTACAATTGACACATGTTCCACTCAGCATGGTAGGTGATCGATGACTAGCAAAACTTTAATTGCACCATATCCAGGATAGAGTTTCTGCGGGATTTTTGAAAAATCATCCTTTTGGGTCATCTTGTATTTGAGAAGTTTAGGCACCAGTGCAACAAACGCCAAGGATCTCCATCCAACAAGTACAGAACCCAAAAAAGAACTTCAATAGTCACCTTTTTGTACTCCCTTCCTTTGACTTTCGAACTCGAGAGTAGGAGGACTAGTGTTAGGGCTAAACCAACTCCTATCGAAGTTGGTATCTAGACAACTCGGACTCCTTTGACTCGAACTTCTCCAATCAAGCTTCTTTGTGCCGAACTTCTCCAATTAAGCTTCTTCGAGCCAAAGTTCTCTAGCCAGACTTCCTCCAGCCAGACCTCTGCCCATCGGACTCCCTCCAACCAGACCCCTCCAGTCAAACTCCTTCCAAACTCTCTTTAGTAGCCCAATGGGCTCCTTCCAATCGAACTTCTCTCTATCTATGGAAGGACCTCGGCACCAATTCTCGATACAATGAATATCAATCAACATTTAGACAATCTCGGAGACATCCAAACTTTAACTACCAAATCTCAATAGGCTAGCATGTCATAATAATAGATACTATCCTTCACAACAAACTCCACGCGACTCCGAATGGCCCACTACTAGACAGTTATGGTTGTCACCATCAGTTTGTTACAAGCTCCACCTATATAAGGAACCCTCCAGATATATTTTCTCTCTAAGCTAAAAACTCTATTTTAATTTTTTTGGACACTCCATTTCTGTTGGTCAGAAGAGCTGACTTGATCATCGGAGGGTCCTGCTGAAGAAAAATTTGATTTTCTGCAGTAGGATCATCCAGATCTGATCAGATCTGTGGTCAAATTTTTTACAAAAATTTCTATGATATAATCAAATCTAAGAATTCTTAGATTTAATCATGTTAATTTGATATTAAAAATTAAAATAAAAATAAATTAGATTTAATTTTAAGTACCTAATTGGGTAATCTAATTATCCTGTGATGATCCTGATCATTCCTGAGGTTCTAGAAGGACCCATGCATGTGCCTGACCTCTACTAGTTCCACTTGGATAGAATCTGAACATCTTCTCCTTGTGAATCTCTCCTCCAAAGATTAGATATGAATCTAATATATAGATCCATCAAAATAATTTTAGAAGGCAGCCCATCCATCTCACGAACATCATCGCGTAGAACCTGAATCTTGCATAGAAATACTTGAACCTTCTTCTCTAATTTGTGCCTAACTTTTTAGGCATGAGAAGAGAGGGAGAAAGAGGATAGAGGGGGCATTGGATATTGTATGGGTGATAGCACTTGGTCATGGAAAATTATTTTGTGCGATACATCCTCTTTGGCATGAGAACGGGTTTTAAATCCAACACCATCTAGAGTCCAATTTGACCAAATAACCTCTTATTTGATTTTAAGGGATACTAGGGATTAATCTCCACATCAAAATACTAGATTTCATCTAGTTTTCTCACCAAAATTGATTCAAAAAGTGGGCAACATGAGTAGACAAGGAAGAGTCCATTACGCCTGGGACTCTTCCCTTAAAAGTTTGATCCAAATCAAACTCTATAAAAACCCAGTCAAACCATCACCATAAATCACAAAATTTGGCACCACTATAGCATGTCTTGAGCCCTATTACATATCTAAAAATTAGGGTAAAAAAATTTCTGAAGAATTTTCTAGAAGTATCTGATCAAGTGATCCTCAATTCTCTAAAATAGGTCAACTTTTGACCCTAGTCCAATTGCACTAGAAATGGATTTAATTTCAATAATTAATCTAACCTAAACTAATTCCAGTCAGATGAAAATAAATCTATTCAAGATATAGAAATGAGTCAAATCAAATTTGACTCAATTACAATGAATTAGAAAGATTACAAAAAGAGAAAGCCAGGCTCAATCGTGTGCTAGCATGATTATCTTGACCGTGATTGGATCTAATCCAAATCAAATGAACTAGATTAGCTCAATTGATGATATCCAAATTCAAATCCTTATTTGTGTGATCTAGTTAGGTTCTATTTTATATGATAATGAGATATATTGCGATCTCTATCATCGACATCATCGAAACATCTTTCGATGGACCAAAATTTTTTTGATTTATACAATTAGAATGATCGATCATCAAAATTATTTTAATTACTACCAAAATCTACTAGTAACACCTAGCAGCATATAGTGGCAATCCATCAGAACTAAAAGTGAACCTCTCGGTGCAGCTACCTGTATGATTAGATTCTTCTATCTTGAACCCCGACAGGATTAGTGTTAAGGTGAACTCGTCAAATCCAACATCTGTCATATAAATTAATCATTCGATTCAAGTCCAATATGAAATCCTAATAGAAACTCTTTCTATCATCCTCACTTTGCCATGGCCATAGGCTTAAGGACTCAATCTCATGATTATCATTGGACTATTCCTCATCTACCGAGATAGATAGATCTTCTATTGGTGCAATCCAATTTCTACAATGAACATGCTATAGCAAACATATACCTCAAAATTTCGAATGGCTAGGAGACCAAGTTATGATGTAGTCAAACTATAACATGTTAGATATATGTGCCCTAGAAGCCAGAATTGGCTGACACTTGTAATACACTTCTAGGGGCAATATTATAATTTTGACTATAATTAATGAAATGGGTTATTTTCTATCACACATGTGTATTTAGTGTCTGTGATACATCCTTTGAGTTAATGGTAATGATAATTCATATTTTCAACAGTTGAAAATTTAAGACATGAATAATCATTATTAACTCATAAACAGCTCCCGACCATAGGATCATCACGAGGATGGTGATTGATCCAGAAGGTTGGTGTACGATCGCTTCTCTTTAGTAGATGAGTCTTGAGTCTACAATGTGGAGACACCGGAGCGAGAGTACAGGTACTCGTTAGAGAACGAGAGCATTGAGCGTGACCACCTCGAGTAGTCATTAGGAAGTCTACCTTCTCGTCAATGACTGACTCGATGCTGCAGTAGTGTGTCTGGTTCTTTGACCTGAGATGCATCGGCAGTTCACCTTGAGGGTGTTATAGTTTGACTACACCATTACTCGATCTCCTAGCCATATGGAACCCTGAGGTGTGTTGGCTGTGACATGTTCATTGTAGGAACTGGATTGCATCAAGATGGGATCTATCTACCTCGGTGGTAGAGGAGTAGCCCTATGATGATCATGAGAATCAAGTCCTGAAGCCCATGGCCATGGCAGAGTGAAATAATAGAAAGAGTTTCTATTTAGATTTTCACACTGGACTTCGAATCGAATGATTACATCATATGACAGAGACTAGGGTTTGACGAGTTCACCTTAACCCTAATCTGATCGGGGCTCAAGATAGAAGAAGAATCGAATCACACAGGTAGCTGCACCAAGAGGTTCGCATTCAGCTCTGATGGGTTGCCACCATATACTGCTAGGTGTCACTGGTGGATTTTGGGAGCAATTAGAATGATTTAGATGATCGATCATTCTAGCTGTTCGAATCAGAAGAGTTCTGATCCATCGAAAGGAGTTTCGATGATGTCTATGATAGAGATCATGACATATCCCATTACCATACAGAACTGAACCTAACTGGGTCACACAAACAAGGGTTTGAATCTGGTGATCATCAATTGAACTGATCTAGTTCAATTGATCTGAATGAGATTCAATTAGGTTCAAGGAAATCGTGCTAGCACTTGATTGAACCTAACGTTCTTCTTTTACTATCATAAATAAGTTGTCCTGACTGAGCCAAAGGAGTTTGTGCTCAATCAGAGGCCTTCATATGGTCTGACTGGAGGTTGTCCAAGTCAGAATAGGTTGTCTTATTTGTAAGACATTACCTGCCATTTTTGGTCACCTGCCATTTCTTGTTCTTTGACTTTGGTCAAAAGTCTACCTTTGACTGGTCAAACGTTGACCATTCACCCTTTGACTTTTGACCACATGTCATGCACCTATTGGAGAGCTGGTGGGGGCTTGTCCCCCTGCCAGAACCTGGCAAGGAGAAGGGCGCACGCCAAGGGTGGCGTGAGCCCAAGTAGGAGGCGCCTAGGAGTCCTTGTTGGACAAGGACTCCACCTCCCTTTTGGATTCCAATCAGAGTTCTACTAAGAATCCAGTTTGACTGGTCTTAGGCACCCTCTAAGGAGGAATCCAGGGGTCTCTATTCCAACCAATCAGATTTAGATCTGATTTCACAAAGGGTTGTGATTGGTTGAGAGGAAGAGGAGTTGGATCATAAGAGGTCTGTAAATAAGACCCTGCGCCCAACCCTAATCCTAAGTGAATTCAATAGATATTTCCCACATCCAAGGCTGCCTCTCCCCTCCTTCTCCATGCCATACTCTCTTCTCCCCTTGCTCTCCACGTCCAAAAGGGTTTTGGATTTAGTTTGGTGCGATTCAGATCAAGGAAAGGCGATCAAAAGCAAGAAGGCTGCGCTGCTGCAAAAGGACGACTGCAGATCTTCAAAAGAGTTTTGAAGATCCTCCAGATCAGATCTAGATCTGATTTTTGGAGGTGTGATAGAGAAGAAGAGGATCTCCAGATTCAACCCGAGTGGATACCGGTAGAGGCCAGGCGCTTGCGTGGCTAAGATCCAGAACCATTCCGCTGCAATCAGGATCATCTACAGGGTAATAGGATTACCCAAATCAGGTAAATTAAATTTGATTTAATTTATCTTATTTTATTTTATTTATTAAAATAATAATAATTAGATCTGAAATATATCAAGATCTGATTAAGATCAAGAGAAAATTTTTGAAATATATCTCTTGATCTAATCAGATCTGGACGAACCTGGACCAGGAAATCAGGATTTCCCTTCAACTGGTATCAGAGCCATGGTTCTAAAATTGTTTAGATCTGATTTTAATTTTATTTTAATTAAAAATAGTGTGATTTCAGATGTCACATGAGATGTGATCAGATCTGAAATCAGAAAAATTAAAATTAAATGATTTGGATCTAAGAACATGAAGATATGCATGACTAGTTCTAGAATAGAATAGTTCTATAGAATAGTTTTGCATGTCTTTGATTTAATATGATTAAATCATATTTTAGATCCTCTTATTTACTATTTTCTGATATTATAAGTGTTATAATAACATCTGATAAACAGCAAATAAAAAAAATTATTTAATTTTAAATATCATATGAGATATGATAGATGCATGACTAGACTAGTTGTAGAATAGTTCTACATAATTGTCTAGATTAGAATTTATTTTGATTAGATCAATTTAAATCTAATTTTTCAGATTATTATGTGATAATTTAGATCTGAAAACATGCATGATTATGATACATGAGATGTATGCAAAATATGCCATGATTAGATCTACTTTATATATGAGATATATGATATAGATCTGATATTGTTTTGTAGTATTGAATGTTCCTGATTAAGACGTTCCTCTTGGCCGTCCGGTCATAAGAACGAAGAAGGGTTTAAAGGCCCTCTCTTCCCATTCGATGGGGTGTTCTTATGACGTGTAGGGGTGCTGCGTGTTCGTCCTTAATCAGAAACCCAAAAACTTACTTTCTGCAAAACCCTAGATCCTGAAACCCTAGGATTTATTGTGCATATTTTGTTTATGAACCCAACTTAATTAAGAATTATGTTTATGGAATATTAATTAGGTCTAAAATTGAGAATTTTAGATCTAAGACATATTCATAATACTGGGTTCGGGCTTGGGTAGCTCAATTAGGTCTAAGCGGTTGATCAAACCGAATCAAGAGTTGGTTAGATGGGATCAACAATGCTTAAATTGACCAGCCTAATAGGATTAAGTCTGGGTCAAGATCGATCACGATCAAGCAAGACCTAATTAGGCTCAGAGGTTAGAGTCTGGATTGTAGGCTAACCCAATTGGTTCTGACTCAACAATTTGGTGTCTAAGGTAAGTTTGGCACAGACGACCGACTGGTTTTTAATTGGAAGCTACTCGACCTGAATGCGTTCTTATGCGAGTTAAACGGCATATCCTTCCACCGGTCTCACTTACCTGGCCATATCGTTGACACAGTTCTGATCTGAGGTGGTCAATAATCCGAGCCTAACCCATGCCACTAGGTTAGTCATAATTGTTATGACTAAGCCAAGTCTAGTTTAATGAGACCTGAATCAATCTCCCTAAGAAAAGATTAAGTCCGAGGTCTTCCACCATTGTAGACGTGCGGGCCCTTTCCGGGGTTGATTGTTCTCGGCTGGATACAGTGGCTTCAGTTGCACCGGAAGACGCAACCATGTCTATTAGGCATTGGATGCTATGGGCTGGAGGATGAGTTGGGCTCAATATTCTGGAATACGTGAAGACCAATTAGGAACCCAGTCTATGCAAATGGTGGGTCTGACTTAACTAAGGAGTGGATCAATATTCCGGATACGTGAGATTCATGAATTAGAGACCAAGTTTGGGTGCACCATGATTAGAGAATCATTGAACAAGAGTTGTTCACTCATTGGCTAACCCATCACCAATAACTGTTAGGTGAGGTGATGAGTCAGTTGGTGAGACCGCACCACCCACTAGAAATCATCAATCGCGGAGATTTTC
>QRFJ01001316.1:113165-167610 GCA_006176705.1 Cocos nucifera | reverse complement strand
TAGGTCTAAGCGGTTGATCAAACCGAATCAAGAGTTGGTTAGATGGGATCAACAATGCTTAAATTGACCAGCCTAATAGGATTAAGTCTGGGTCAAGATCGAGTCACGATCAAGCAAGACCTAATTAGGCTCAGAGGTTAGAGTCTGGATTGTAGGCTAACCCAATTGGTTCTGACTCAACAATTTGGTGTCTAAGGTAAGTTTGGCACATACGACCGACTGGTTTTTAATTGGAAGCTACTCGACCTGAATGCGTTCTTGTACGAGTTAATGGCATATTCCTTCCACCGGTCTCACTTACCTGGCCATATCTGTTGACACAGTTCTGATCTGAGGTGGTCAATAATCCGAGCTAACCCATGCCACTAGGTTAGTCATAATTGTTATGACTAAGCCAAGTCTAGTTTAATGAGACCTGAATCAATTCTCCCTAAGAAAAGATTAAGTCTGAGGTCTTCCACCATTGTAGATGTGCGGGCCCTTCCCGGGGTTGATTGTTCTCGGCTGGATACAGTGGCTCAGTTGCACCGGGAAGATGCAACCATGTCTATTAGGCATTGGATGCTATGGGCTGGAGGATGAGTTGGGCTCAATATTTCCGGATACGGTGAGAGACTCAATTAGGAACCCAGTCTATGCAAATGGTGGGTCTGACTTAACTAAGGAGTGGATCAATATTTCCGGATACGGTGAGATTCATGAATTAGAGACCAAGTTTGGGTGCACCATGATTAGAGAATCATTGAACAAGAGTTGTTCACTCATTGGCTAACCCATCACCAATAACTGTTAGGTGAGGTGATGAGTCAGTTGGTGAGACCGCACCACCCACTAGAAATCATTAATCGTGGAGATTTTTCGCATCTCTACAGAGGGAGTGTAGGGATCCGAGAAAATAGTGGGAGCTAATTTGTTTAAAAATAAAATCCCTAAACAAATTGGTCAAGTCAAAATTACAGTATCTAACTAGAATCTTTGACTCTCTACAGGAAAATGTCTGCGTCCAACCCATTGGCACGTATCCTGGACACACATAGACTGACTGGACCCAATTATAAAGATTGGCTCAGGAACTACAAAATTATTTTGGGTTCAGAGAAGTTAACCACATGTTTTGGACCAGGACCCTCCCACCTTACCAGCTCGTCCATCCACTGAACAGAGAGCGTCTCTGGAAAAATGGATTGACGAAGATAATAAGGCCAGATATTACATGTTGGGCTCGATGTCTGATGAGCTCCAGCGCCAACATGAAGATATCGGGACTGCTCGCCAAATGTTGGCTCACCTGCAGGAGATGTTTGGTGAACAGAGTCGCGCAGCCAAATATCAAGTCACGAAATGACTTTTTAAGGCTAAGATGCGTGATGGGCAGTCAGTCCAAGATCACTGTCTGACAATGATCAAGGACATGGAAGAGCTTGAGAAGCTCGGTGTGAAGTTGGACTTGGATCTGCAGAATGATATTATTCTGCAATCCTTGACTGATGCATATGGGCAATTCATCATGAATTACCACATGCATAAACTTCAAAATTCCTTGGCCGAAGTTAATGAATATGCTGGTTACCGCTGAGCTTTCTATGAAAGGTTCTAAAGGCTCAGTTCTTGCTATGGAACGGACTTCTTCCAAAAGAAAGTCTTATGGAAAGAAAAAGAAGTCTGTGAAAAAGCAAAAGGTGGAAGGATCAAAGAAGAAGAAGGCAGAACCGAAGAAGAAGGTCGATGGCAAAGGAAAGTGTTTCCATTGCAACAGCGACGGCCATTGGAAGCGGAACTGCCCTACTTACCTGGCCACCCTGAAGAACAAGAAGGAAGGTCCTTCTGGAGGTATGCTCGTTATTGAGTCTAACCTTACGGTTTCTTCTGCATCCAGTTGGGTGCTTGACTCTGGTTCTAGTGCTCATCTGTGCACTTCTATGCAGGGTCTTGAGGATAGCAGGAGGCTGAGGGATGGAGACATGATCCTACGCGTCGGTAATGGAGCAAGAGTTGCTGCAGTAACCGTGGGAACATACCCTCTTCGATTACCATCTGGTTTAGACTTAGTTTTAAAAGACTGTTATTATGTGCCTGCAGCTAGCAGGAATTTGATTTCTGTTTCATGCTTAGCACAAGAAGGTTATGTGATCACCTTCTTTAAGGACCATTGTAACATTCTTTATGAAAGAAATAAAATTGCAAATGGTTTCCTTATTAATGGTCTTTATCAGCTACATATTGATGTACCTGTTTTAACTATCGAGCAAAACGTGAATGCCAAACGACCTAGGGATAGTCCAAACGACAGATATCTATGGCACCTGAGATTAGGTCATATAGCAGAAGATAGGATTCAACAAATTGGAGAAAAATGGGCTATTGAGTCCATTGACTTTTGAGTCATATCCAACTTGTGAATCTTGTCTTCAAGGCAAAATGACTAAACTCCCTTTTGTTGGACATGGGGAGAGGGCCACAGATCTCCTTGCCCTAGTACATACTGATGTGTGCGGCCCATTTGATGTGCCGGCTAGAGGCAATTTTGTCTACTTCATTACCTTTACCGATGATCTGTCTAGGTATGGGTATGTGTATCTTATGAGACACAAGTCTGAAGCTTTTGAAAAGTTCAAAGAATTCAGACATGAAGTAGAAAAACAAACTGGAAAACCCATTAAGGTTCTTCGATCAGATCGAGGAGGTGAATACCTTAGCCGGGAATTCCTAGACTATCTTAAGGAAAATGGCATAGTCTCTCAATGGACTCCACCAGGAACACCTCAACTCAACGGGGTTTCAGAATGGAGAAATCGGACTCTATTGGATATGGTTCGATCCATGATGAGCTTCACAGACCTCCCTGATTTTCTTTGGGGACATTCATTGTTAACTTCAATTCTATCTACTGAATAGGGTTCCCTCTAAAACCGTTCCTACCACACCGTATGAGATATGGCACGGTAAGAAACCAAGTCTGAGTCATCTCAGAATTTGGGGTTGTCCGGCTCATGTCAAAAGACAACAAGCGGACAAGTTAGAGTTTAGGTCCTTTAGAGCTCGATTCATAGGATATCCTAAAGAGTCATTAGGATACTATTTCTACATTCCAGAAGACCACAATGTGATTGTGAGTCGACATGCCATCTTTCTTGAAAAATAGTTTATTCAAGATAGCGGCATTGGAAAGCAGATTAAGCTTGATGAGAAAGTCTCACAAGCAGAACGAGCTAAGGACCAAGTGGAACCAAATCAGGTTGAGCCAATAAGAACACTACCTCCTCCACCTCGTAGATCGGAAAGAGTTTCCCGTCCCCCTGAAAGATACTTAGGTATTATTTCAGAGGACGTAGAGGAAATGTTCCTCATAGGTAATGGTGCTCATGGTGATGATCCCAAAACCTACAACGAGGCGATATCAGATATCGACTCCGAGAAATGGCTTGAGGCAATGAAGTCAGAAGATTCGACTCGATGCACTCAAACCAAGTCTGGACCTTGGTAGATCCACCAGAAGGTATAGTACCTATTGGGTGTAAATGGATCTTCAAGAGAAAGATTGGTGCAGATGGGAATGTGGAGACATTCAAGGCTAGACTGGTGGCAAAAGGTTATAGTCAACGTGAAGGCATTGACTATCAGGATACCTTTTCCCCAGTAGCTATGCTAAAATCCATCCGCACATTGCTTGCTGTTGCAGCCTATTTCGATTATGAAATATGGCAAATGGACGTGAAAACGGCATTCCTAAATGGATATCTTGAGGAAGATATCTATATGGAACAGCCGCTAGGTTTCACATCCAGTGATACTGATCACAAGGTTTGCAAGCTGCAAAGGTCCATATATGGACTTAAGCAAGCATCTCGGAGCTGGAACACTCGTTTCAATGATGTGATCAAAAAGTTTGGTTTCATCAAAAATGAAGAGGAACCATGTGTTTTCAAAAGGGTCAGTGGGAGCGCTGTTGTCTTCCTCGTATTGTACGTGGATGACATCCTCCTTATTGGGAATGATATTCCCATGTTGACATCAGTCAAGATGTGGTTGTCCAAGGAATTCTCCATGAAAGACCTAGGTGAAGCATCCTTTATTCTAGGAATTAAGGTCTATAGGGATAGACCGAATAGGATGCTAGGACTTTCACAGAAGATGTACATAGAGGAAGTACTAAAGAGGTTTAGTATGGAAAACTCTAAGAGGGGATTAATACCCTTCAGACATGGTATTCATCTTTCCAAGAAGATGTGCCCCAGCACACCTGAGGAAATAGAACGCATGAGCAAGATCCCTTATGCTTCTGCAATAGGGAGCCTCATGTATGCCATGCTATGTACACGACCTGATATAGCCCATGCTGTGAGTGTCACAAGCAGATATCAGTCAAATCCAGGTGAAGAACACTGGACTTCTGTGAAATGTATCCTTAAGTACTTGAGAAGAACTAAGGATATGATGTTGGTCTTTGGTAATGGAGAACTCCAAGTCCAGGGATACACAGACTCGGACTTCATGTCCGATATAGATGATCGAAAGTCGACATCTGGCAGACTGTTTGTGCTGGAAGAGTTCCAAGCAAACGGTGATACCATCTCATCCGCGATTACCTTGAGAAAGGTTACGTTGAGGTCAAGAGAGTCAACTCCGCAGATAATGTGGCAGACCCACTTACAAAGCCGTTGGGCCAGCAGAAGATCGAAGCCCACCTTGAGAAGATGGGACTTAGACTTGTAGCCAATTGGCTTTAGGACAAGTGGGAGATTGTTAGATATATGTGCCCTAGAAGCCAGAATTGGCTGACACTTGTAATACACTTCTAGGGGCAAAATTATAATTTTGACTATAATTAATAAAATGGGTTATTTTCTATCACATATGTGTATTTAGTGTCTGTGATACATCCTTTGAGTTAATGGTAATGATAATTCATATTTTCAAGAGTTGAAAATTTAAGACATGAATAATCATTATTAACTCATAAACATGCTCCCGACCATAGGATCATCACGAGGATGGTGATTGATCCGGAAGGTTGGTGTACGATCGCTTCTCTTTAGTAGATGAGTCTTGAGTCTACGGTGTGGAGACACCGGAGCGAGAGTACAGGTACTCGTTAGAGAACGAGGGCACTGAGCGTGACCACCTCGAGTAGTCATTAGGAAGTCTACCTTCTCGTCAATGACTGACTCGATGCTGCAGTAGTGTGTCTGGTTCTTTGACCTGAGATGCATCGGCAGTTCACCTTGAGGGTGTTATAGTTTGACTACACCATTACTCGGTCTCCTAGCCATATGGAACCCTGAGGTGTATGTTGGCTATGACATGTTCATTGTAGGAACTGGATTGCATCAAGATGGGAATCTATCTACCTCGGTGGTAGAGGAGCAGCCCTATGATGATCATGAGAATCAAGTCCTGAAGCCCATGGCCATGGCAGAGTGAAATAATAGAAAGAGTTTCTATTTAGATTTTCACATTGGACTCGAATCGAATGATTACATCATATGACAGAGACTAGGGTTTGACGAGTTCACCTTAACCCTAATCTGATCGGGGCTCAAGATAGAAGAACTTAATCACACAGGTAGCTGCACCAAGAGGTTCGCATTCAGCTCTGATGGGTTGCCACCATATACTGCTAGGTGTCACTGGTGGATTTTGGGAGCAATTAGAATGATTTAGATGATCGATCATTCTAGCTGTTCGAATCAGAAGAGTTCTGATCCATCGAAAGGAGTTTCGATGATGTCGATGATAGAGATCATGACATATCCCATTACCATACAGAACTGAACCTAACTGGGTCACACAAACAAGGGTTTGAATCTGGTGATCATCAATTGAACTGATCTAGTTCAATTGATCTGAATGAGATTCAATTAGGTTCAAGGAAATCGTGCTAGCACTCGATTGAACCTAACGTTCTTCTTTTACTATCATAAATAAGTTGTCCTGACTGAGCCAAAGGAGTTTGTGCTCAATCAGAGGCCTTCATATGGTCTGACTGGAGGTTGTCCAAGTCAGAAATAGGTTGTCTTATTTTGTAAGACATTACCTGCCATTTTTGGTCACCTGCCATTTCTTGTTCTTTGACTTTGGTCAAAAGTCTACCTTTGACTGGTCAAACGTTGACCATTGACCACTTTGACTTTTGACCACATGTCATGCACCTATTGGAGAGCTGGTGGGGGCCTGTCCCCCTGCCAGAACCTGGCAAGGAGAAGGGCGCACGCCAAGGGTGGCGTGAGCCCAAGTTAGGAGGCGCCTAGGAGTCCTTGTTGGACAAGGACTCCATCTCCCTTTTGGATTCCAATTCAGAGTTCTACTAAGAATCCAGTTTGACTGGTCTTAGGCACCCTCTAAGGAGGAATCCAGGGGTCTCTATTCCACCAATCAGATTTAGATCTGATTTCACAAAGGGTTGTGATTGGTTGGGAAGGAAGAGGAGTTGGATCACAAGCTTAGTCTATAAATAAGACCCTGCGCCCAACCCTAATTCCTAAGTGAATTCAATAGAGATTTCCCACGCCCCAAGGCTGCCTCTCCCCTCCTTCTCCATGCCATACTCTCTTCTCCCCTTGCTCTCCACGTCCAAAAGGAGTTTTGGACTTGGTTTGGTGCGATTCAGATCAAGGAAAGGCGATCAAAAGCAAGAAGGCTGCGCTGCTGCAAAAGGACGACTGCAGATCTTCAAAAGAGTTTTGAAGATCCTCCAGATCAGATCCAGATCTGATTTTTGGAGGTGTGATAGAGAAGAAGAGGATCTCCAGATCCAACCCGAGTGGATACCGGTAGAGGCCAGGCGCTTGCGTGGCTAGATCCAGAACCTTCCGCTGCAATCAGGATCATCTACAGGGTAATAGGATTACCCAAATCAGGTAAATTAAATTTGATTTAATTTATCTTATTTTATTTTATTTATTAAAATAATAAGAATCAGATCTGAAACATATCAAGATCTGATTAAGATCAAGAGAAAATTTTTGAAATATATCTCTTGATCTAATCAGATCTGGACGAACCTGGACCGGGAAATCAGGATTTTCCTTCATCAAGTCCCAAAGTCCATGGCCATGGCGAGAGTGAATATAATATGATAGATTGAAGTGATGCGATCGTACACCAACCTTCCATATCGATCACCATCCTTATGATGATCCTACAATCGGGAGCAGTTTATGAGTTAATTATGAAAATTCATGTCTTAAATTTTTAACTATTGAAAATATGAATTATCATTACTATTAACTCAACAGATGTATAACAGATACTTTAAATAAATACTATGATAGAAAATAACTTTTTTATTAATGTATAATCAAAATTATAAAATTATTCTTAGAAGTATATTATAAGTGTCAGTCAATTTGACTTCTAGAGCATACATCTAACAAACTGTCACTTGACCTAAAGTCAATTAGCTATAAATCTATGTCCCATCTTCTCAAGGTGGGCTTCGATCTTCTACTGGCTCAATGACTTTGTTAGTGGGTCAGCCGCATTGTCTATAGTATCGACTCTCTTGACCTCAATGTATTCCTTCTTGAGGTAATCACCTATGAGGTAATATCGCTGCTCGATGTGCTTAGATTTTTTGTGAGACCTCGACTTCTTAACAATGGCTATGGCATCATTGTTATTGCAATACAGAGGAACGACATCTGATGGCATTACTCCAAGCTCTATGGCAAACTTTTTATATCGAAATGCCTCCTTTGCAGTCTCCAATGCAGTGATATACTCTACTTTCATGGTGGAGTCTGCAATCACCATCTGCTTGAAACTCTTCCAACTGACAGCTCCACCATTATAAATAAATAGACTTTCAAATATCGACTTTCGATCATCTATGTCGAACATAAAATTCGAGTCCGTATACCGCTGGATCTAGAGTTCTTCATTATCAAAAATTAGAAATATATCCTTAGCCCTTCTCAAGTACTTAAGGATACATTTCGTAGAAGTTCAATGTTCTTCATCTGAATTTGACTGATACCTACACATGACACTCACAGCATGAATAATATCAGATCGTGTACATAGCATAGCATACATGAGGCTCCCAATTATCGAAGCATAAGAGATCTTACTCAAGCATTCAAACTCCTCAGGTGTGCTAGGGCATATCTTCTTGGAGAGATGAATGCCATGTCTAAAGGGTACTAAATTCCTCTTAGAGTTTTTTATGCTGAACCTTTTTAGCACCTCCACTATGTATATCTTCTGTGAGAGATCTAGCATCCCATTTGATCTATCCTTATAGACCTTAATTCCTAGAATAAAGGATGCCTCTCCAAGATCATTCATAGAGAACTCTTTAGACAACCATATTTTTGTTGAAAAATATGTTCTAAAGCTAATTATCTAAGTAGTAAATGATTGAAATTAGTATATAAATTATCAAATAATAATAGTTATTTAGTTGATTCATCATAGAAGTTCTATCTTCTTTAAATGAACTTCATATTATGATGAAGTCCTTAGAACCACAATAAATAGATAAAGAAGGATTTATCGGATGGTTCTTAAATTATTCATAATTAAATGATGAGTTATTAATAAGAACGATAACTTATCGAGTGTAGGTTGCTATATGCCATATTTATTGATTGTCCTCATAATCAAGTGGTGTGGAGATACTAGTATGGCATTCAGGTGAGATGTAGGAGTACATCTACATTGAACCTGACTAATATGGTACTCTACTGTCAAGAGTAGCTAGCTGAAATCAACGGATATAAGTATCCCTCTGATCTGATATCACCATGGTGACTTGCAAGCAACTCACTGTACTTTGGTGCCGGACTGCTTGTATTTTTAATATAGGTTCAAACTATTTTTAGGTACAATCAAGTACTTATGAAGTTTGTGTGTGAGTCAAGATGGGATTGACTACTCCTGATTAGCTTCAGAAAGAGAATGACTCATAATGTTTTAATTTAGCAAAACCTAGGCCTGGATAATTCTCATGAGTTATGGGATTTGCAAAATTTTGAGACACAATAAAGATGACTTGTATGAGTGTTGATAGTATACTTGAAGTCATCTTGAGCATTATTGATCAAAGGAATGAATTATATATTAACCATGTGTTAGGATTCTAAGAATATTGCTTTGTATACATTTGACTAATCCAGACGTCGAGAACCATTGCTAGATGTTTACTTTGACTGGTACAGAAATTAGTTCCTGTACTACCGATTTGGTTTGAATCTATAGGATTACATATATTAATGGTTGTAACCTAATCAGATGGTTAATCTATGATTGAGAATCATTTTAAGATCAAACATTCAATATGATTTATGTTTGACCTAATGCAAGTGTTGTAGGGGGATTGATTAGCAATTGCATTGCTAATTGACTCAATCTGATTGAGCAATCAGATTGAGATCAAGTTTAATTAAATTATATTTAATTAAATTTAATTTGAACTTAATTAAATTAAGTTTAATTAATTTATTGGATAAGTTAATTGCTATGAGAAAATAATTTCTGGTTGGACTAGGATTTGAGTACGCCTAATTCCTAATTGAATTAGGATTTAAATCAAAATTAAATATGGTTTAATCTAATTTAATTAATCTTCTAATTAGACTAGGATCACTCTTAATTATATTATATTTAATCTAATTTAAATTAGTTTTGATTTAGATTCAAAATAGTTTTGACCTAGTCAAACATAAAGAGTCCCAATTGGACTAGGACTCTCACTCCTTACACCAATAAAAGTCAACACCCATTTTTTATTTTTATATCTTTATGTCATATTCTCTATGCCAATAAGAGCTTCTCCATGCACCAAATATCTAAAAAGATTAATTAAAATTTGATTTGATCAAATTTGGTAAGTGGTTTGGTTTTATTTTCTTTTGAAAAAGTTCCAATTCTCCAAAACACCTCCATTCCTTATGAAATTTTTTCTCCATGCATCATTTTCTTTTGTGCACTTATTTTCTTTAGTTTTGCACATGGTTTCTTGATCTTCATACCTAAAAAATAAGAGGGCAGGCATCCAAGAGTTGGATGCCTCCTAAAACTCCTCCTTGGTCTCCTTTTAAGACTAGGTTTTGACCTAGTCTTCCATACATAAAAGGGAGGACTCTCCTATCAGGTTTAGGATGTGTAAAATCTAAAGAAATTAAGAAAAAACTAGTAGAAAAAGAGGAGAAGGCATGAAGGTTTGGGGCACCATGTTTCTTCAAGAAAAGGTCTTCATTAAGACATCAAATGTTCATGTCTTGAAGGGACAAAGGTAAGAGAAGATTGTCTTCTCTTTATTTTTCTTTTAAGTACTTTTCTCTTATTTATTTTATATAATTTTTATATGATAAAAATATAAGAGAGAGAGAGAAATAAGGAGAGCTTGGAGATCTATGCTCCAAGGTGTTGGGGCATAGTGATCTTTTTGGACATGATCTGATCATGTCCTGATGAGAAGAGAAGAAGAGAAGGTCTTCTCTTAGGGTTTATTTAAGAACCCTTCTTCTCCATATTTTGTAAGATCTTTTTATGAAAAAAAATTAGAGAGTGTGAGATTTGCAAACATGGAAAAAGTCTATGAGAGAAGGTCTTTCCTTGTCCTAGCATAAGGATATTTTTAGGACATCAATCGTCGATGTCCTGAAGGAGAAGATTTATCTTCTCTTAGAATCTTTTCTAATATATTTTATTTTTAATTTTTGAAAGATTCAAAGGTTGAATTTATTTTTTTATCCTTCTTGTATTTTTCATCTCCTGGAGTGTCCAAAAATCCAAAGAATAAATTTTAGACTAACCATCTGGAGGGATCCGCGAAAAGCTAGCACTTCGAGCGGATCTTCATTCGATGAATTTTTAATTTTATTGCAGCCTCATGTGGATCACCTGTAGAGGTCAGACACATGTGTGGCTCCAAAAATAATATTAAAAATCAACCTTAAAGTTCTCAACCCGTGCAAGGTAAGAGATTTGATCTCTTCTCTCACCTAGATGTGATCTAGGTTTCAAATCTAGAATTATTCTAGATCTAGGATATTGATTTAATCAATATCAAATATTTTTACTTTTAGTTTTAGAATATATTATGATATATTATAGGTCCTAGATGCAGGGTTTAGTAATTAGATTACATGCATTTATAAATTAAATGATTTAATCTATATGTTCTGCTGCATTATTTTTCAAAAATATTTTTAAATTCATGCATAAAATGCTGCATATTTTTCAATAGTGGTATTAGAGCCAGGTTCATTTATAACATGATCATATTTATATTAAATTAAATCTAAAAAATAAAACTCTAAAGATCACACATACTGCTATAAGGTTATCATGCTGTAAGGTTTATCCCTTATAGTGGAGAGGTTGTCCTAATATGTGCTGATCTATTCTTGAATCATGAATATGTTAGACGTGATCTAAATAATTTTATGATTTATTTTTTAATTTTAAATCTAAAATTAAATAGATGTTAGATCTATTTTAGATTATTTATATTAGATCTAAATAATATCGAATTGCTATAAAGTTGTCCTATTGTAAAGTTTGTCCCTTACGGTGGAGAGGTTATCCTAGTATGTGCTGACCCAAATTATCTAAATATAAATATATTAGATGAGACTAAATTAATTTATGATTTATTTTTAGATTTTAAATCTAATTTTAAATAGTTTATGATCTGATCCATATGATATGTTTTATATTTAGATCTAGATCATCTTATTGCATATGTTGATATGTAATTTTTATTTTGAATCTAGAATATGTATGACATACTTGTTTTATAGAATTTAAATTATGAACTTACATTTTGTAAAACCCTAGATTCAAAATCTTAGGACATGATCGAAATATTAGAATAAATCAGATCTAAAACCATATATTGAATATGATTCAATATAAACTATTTACAATTTGAAAATGTTTCAAATGATTAAGTCAGAAATTAGTTCTATGATTCCAAAAATCTAAACTCATAAGCTTTAAACTTAATTAAGAATTAAGTGATTGTTTAGGATCTAGGTTTGTGATTTAAAGAACCTAAGATAATTTCATAAAATATGAGTTAAAGGGTAATGGGTTAGCTTTGATCAGGTTCTTAACTGGGTTGGACCTAGGGTTAGATTAAATATGGACTATGTTAAGAAATTGATCAAACCTAATTAATAGTTAATTAGGATAAGGTCATTTCTTTAGATCACTTCAATAATTGTAGTTGATCAAAGTCTATACATCTAAAAAATGGATACTAATTGTGGCTCAGTTGTCAAGCCCAAGTCTATAGGAAGATCAAATCAAAATGGATAAATTGAATGGTGTCTAAAGTAAGTTTGGCATCTCAGACTGATGGTTTTTAATTGACAGTCTGCTGACCTGACCATTTCTGATGGTGTCTAAGGCAAGCCTTGGCAGACTTCCATCGATTTAACTTACCTGGCCAATGTGGTTAATCAAATTTTGATTAGGATGCTCATTGACTCATGCTAACCCACGTCATATAAAAAATTAGTGAGACTGATTTTATTCAGTGAGATTGATCTAGGTGCCCATTGATTGATATTGATCCTAGTCCTTGTTAAAGACTTGAGAAGTCAGTAGAAGAATTTGACTTGGTAAAGTTAGTAGAAGCAAATTGGTCCACATGCTTTCCATCCTTAAATCATAAATAATTTTAAATCCTCTAAAATTATTAGGTTCTTAAAATGATAAAGTTATGAAGATAACTAAGTCATAGCCTCCCATTAAGTTGTTTGATAATGGGTCCATTAACTCAATAATCATTGGAGGTCCAAAGGCTTGGTGCTTATTGACTAATGGAATTATCATTCATAATATTATAACTTGAAAGTGTCTCTCTAATGGTGGTTAGGTTGGCCAACCAAAGTTGGGTTTAATCATTCATTGGTTAGATGCACCAAGTATGATCATGTTAATGGTTGAACCTAATCGGATTTTTATAGTGGAGGCCAAAGCCTACTGATTAGATTTCTAGAGAAAAATTAAATTATTAGAAGTTGTTTGGAGAAATAATTGGTTAATGAACCTACCGTAGATGCACATGGGTTGGCTGACCAAAGTCGGGCTTGTGTGTAGTTTATGTGGATTTTAGTACCTACTAAAAAATTAAAATAGTTTTTTGAATTGGAGGTAGAGACTACCAATTTGAATAAAATAGTGGAAGAACCTTGAGACTAAAGTCCAAGTCTCTAGGCTTAAAATAATTTATATACAATAGGTCATTGTTCTCTTTTCTCAAATTAAGGCTAAACCCTAATTGCTCCTATCACTATCAGACAGTGATGACTTATGGGACCCAACTTCGATAATTTGTATCGAAAGATGAATTTGGTTCAGTGGTATGAATGGGTTCGTATTGGGGCTACATAGTCCAGTCAAAATAATTAGTCCAAAATTGATCCAAATCAGGCATAATGCTTCTACTATTAGAAGCAGGATCATAGAAAAAAGAATTATCTTGCTTCCCTTGATTATAACAGGCTGAATAAGAGAAAAGAGCAAGAGTTGCTTATCAAGAATGTTATATGATAATACCTTAAAATTTCTCTATATATAATTCTGTTATCTTAGTATAGGATGTCGGTAGTCCTATGCAATTTATTGCAAAGATTTTAGGTAAGTGGAATGTTTGAAAATGGTGAGAAATATCTGAACATTGGGGATGAAAGTCTTGTTCTAATCCTAGCTTTAGAAATTATCAAGCTTATTTTCAAAAGATGTCATTTTGAGTGATTGTCACCACTGTCCACTATTTATGATAAATGTGATCTCTATTAGCCTTTTGGTTAGAGATGGTTATCATTTATCAATAGAGAAGATTGTTGTGATATTATTATGAATAATGTTACAATAATATGTAGATAATAAAAATGATATTTAACATCTATATAGTCTGTTAAGTGTAATATACATATTTAATAAACATCCAAGTTAGACTATGTCATGGATGTCTATCTTTGGCATTATAGGCTTAGTCATCTTGACAAGAATAGGATAAACGAGATAGCTTGAAAGGAAAACCTTGACATTAATGATTATGAATCATTGATAGCCTATGAGTCTTGTCTTCTTGAGAGGATGATAAAGTCACCTTTTACTGAAAAAGGTGAAGAAGCTGATAAAGTTTTAAGTCTCATACATAGTGATGTATATGGACCTATAAAGTTAAGTGCCAAAGGAAGATATTAATATTTCATTATAGACGACCTATCTAGGTATGGGTACGTCTAGCTTGAATCATTTGAAATGTTCAAATGATTCAATAATAAAATAGAAAAATAAATTAAAAAAAGATATTAGAATTCTTCGATCAGATCGAAGAGATAAATACTTATCCAATAAGTTTGTGACATATCTACGAGAGAGTAGAATTCTCTCTCAGTGGATTTCTTTTCGAAATATAGTGTATCTGAAAGGAGAAGTTGAACTTTGTTAGACATGGTTCAATACACGATAGGGTTCACTTGTCTACCTGTTTTAAGATTGTACTATTGTGACTACTAGTTTTACTCTAAAAATATACCAAGTAAATCTATTGTAAAGACTCCAGATAGGATATGGATCAGACATAGACCTAAACTCTCTCACCATCAGATTTGGAGTTGATTGGCCTATGTCAAAGGTTTGTACACAAATAAACTTGGATCCTGGTCCAATAGGTGTTTAAAGATGATTAATTCTACCATATCGAAAAACATAAGATGTTCGTCAGTAGTAGGACATTTCTTTTGGAAAAGAGTTCTTTAAAGAAAAACTTGATGTCTGTCAAGTTGAACTTGAAAATGTTTGACTGGTAGAAGATAAACCGACATAATCTAGTAAACCTATAGAACCAGATTTGATCAGATCAAACTCGGAGCCCATTAAAGTGGCATCTTTAAGGAGATCTAGTAGAGTATCATGTTAGCCGGATAGATACTTCAGTTTCTAGATCCGAGATGATGATCATATTGAGCTTAATGAGAACAATAAGGATTCAATCACCTATAGAAATATAATGTACTGGTCAGACTCTGAGAAGTGGCTTGGAGTCACATAATCCAAATTGAAGTCCAATATTAAAGTACAATGAGTTACTTGCAAGTTTCTAGATCCGAGATGAAAGATTTTTGGGTACAGTCAAATACTAGTGAAGTCGGTGTATGAGTCAAGATGGGATTGACCACTCCTGATTAGCTTCAGAAAAAAAAAGACTCATTGTGTTTCAATTTAGCAAAACCTAGGCCTGGGTAATCCTCGTGAAGAGTCATAGAATTTGCAAAATTTTGAGACACGATAAAGATGACTTGTATGAGTGTTGATAGCATACTTGAAGTCATCTTGAGCATTATTGGCCAAAAGGATAAATTATACAGTAACCATGGGCTAGGGTTCTTAGAATGTTGCTTAGCATACAATCGACCTATCCGGACGTTGAGAACCATTGCTAGATGGTTACTTTGACTAGCATAAGAATTAGTTTCTATGCTACCAACTTAGATTCGAACCTATAGGATCATACATATTAGAGGTTATAACCTAATTAGATGGTAAATCGATGATTGAGAATCATTCTAAGGTCAAACATTCAATGCGATTGATGTTTGACCTAATGCAAGTGTTGCAGGAGGATCGATTAGCAATTGAATTGCTAATTAGCTCAGTTTGATTGAACAATTAGACTGAGATCAAGTTTAATTAAATTAGATTTAATTAAAATTACTTTATACTTAATTAGATTAATTTTAATTGGTTTATTGGATAAGCCAATTGCAAGAAAAAAATAATTCCTGGTCGGACAAGGATTTGAGTGCACCTAATTCCTAATTGAGGTAAAATTTAAATCAAAATTAAATATGATATAATCGGATGTAATTGAGCTTCTAATTATATTAGGATCACTCTTAATTAGGTTGCTTTCTATCTAATTTAAATTAGTTTTGATTTAAGTTCAAAACAATTTTGACCTAGCCGAACATAAAAAGTCCTAGTTGGACTGGGACTCTAACTCTTTCCTTATGCCAATAAAAGTCAATGCCCATATTTTATTTTTAGATCTTTATGTCATGTTCTCCATGCCAATAAGAGCTTCTCTATGTACTAAATATCTAAAATAATTAATTAAAATTTGATTTCATCAAATTTGATAAGTGGTTTGGTTTTGTTTTCTTTTGAAAGAGTCCTAATTCTCCAAAACACCTCCTTTCCTTATGAATTTTTTTCCTCCATGCCTCTTTTTCTTTTGTGCACTTATTTTTTTTAGTTTTACACATGGTTTCCTGATCTTCACATCTAGAAAACAAGGGGGAAGGTGTCCAAGTCCTAAAACTCCTCCTTGGTCTCTTTTTAAGACTAGGTTTTGACCTAGTCTTCCATATATAAAAGGGAGCATGCCTCCTATAGGACGTGTAAAATCTGAAAAAATCATGAAAAATCTAGAAGAAAAGGAGAAGAAGGCATGGAGTTTTGGGGCACCAAGTTTCTTGAAGAAAAGGTCTTCATCAAGACATCAAATGTTGATGTCTTGAAGGGACAAAGATAAGAGAAGATTGTCTTCTCTTTGTTTTTCTTTTAACTACTTTTCTCTTATTTATTTTATATAATTTTTATATGATAAAAATCTGAGAGAGAGAGAGGAAGAGGGCATGTGGATCTGTGCTCTAAGGTGTTGGGGCATAGTGATCTTTTTGGACATGATCTAATCATATCCTGATAAGAAGAGAAGAAGAAGAGAAGAAGGTCTTCTCTTAGGATTTATTTAAGAACCCTTCTTCTCCATATTTTGTAAGATTTTTTATGAAAAAAATACAGAGCGTGAGATCTGGAAATATGAGAAAAGTCTAGGAGAGAAGATCTTTTCTTATCCTAGCATAAGGATATGATAAATGATAAAAATATACTAATAAAAGTATTAAATTATAAAATAAATTAATCTATTTTGCTAGAAATTAATACTTTTATTAATCTTATGTAGGAAAGAAGGCCACCAATATGAAGATCTTATTTTTTTGGTTCAGATGAAAAAAATTTCAGGCAAAACGGACTTCAAACGAGCCCAGAATTCGAATTTCAAAAAAAAAAAAAAAATCGCCGATGCAACGCTGACGTCAGGATGACGTCAGCATTTTTCGCGGCGCACGATGGACCATCTGAAGGGTATTTTGGGAATTTCACAGCAAGAGGCGCGCTCTGATTGGCTGAAGAATGCGGCGGTCCATGCAACACCGGGCTCGCGCACGATCCACGGAGGGCAATTTGGGAATTCTGGCTGATCCAACGGGCGGTTTTCACTGAAGCTTGATCGGACGGCCGAAAAGAAGGCGCTGATGGATGGCATCCGCAGCTCCCGATCGAGATCCAACGGCTGAGATTCATCCCGACGTAAAACTAAAGATCTGAAGGCTTATTTCAACGCGATCGGATGGCCCAGATTTGATCCAACGGTTGATCCAACGGCTGATATTAAATCCGACTTGATCTGGGTTATTTTAAGGGATTTTTGAGTGGTTTTTGGACCGTTTGATCACCATCCAACGGCCAGAATTATCCAGATCTTAATTTGAGTTATTTTGGGAGTCTTAAACCTAGTTTTTGATGGATTTTGGGGGGAAATCAAATTCTTTATCTATAAAAACCTATGGTTGTCGTGAAAAAAAATATGAATTAGAGAGAGACAAAGAGAGAGACGGGGAGAAAGAGAGAGAGGGAGAAAAGAGAGAGAGAGAGAAAGAAAGAGGAGAGAGGTAGAAAAAAAAAAAGTGATTTGTGAGAAAATCAAAAAGGATTTTTGATTTTTCTTCGACGATCAAGACATCGATCAAGGAGCCTCTTCTTCTTCGCCAAGTTCTCCACATCAAGAGCAGCAGACAATCAATTTCAGCAATCAAACAGTCTAATTTCTCTATGCTTTTTATTTTATTTGCTATTTTTGAACTTGTTATTATGAACTAAATTTTATTTTACTAAGGCTAAGGTGTAGCCACTCTTTTGATGCAATATTCAGTATGATTTATTTTTAAATTTTATTCATGAGGAGTATATAAATCTGATCTTAATGCTTTTAGATTACTGGCCATCTTCTAATTGATCTGATGAACATAGATGTTACGGACCAAGTACATCTATGTTAATGCTTCTTGATTATATACCTTGTATTATGAATCAAATTAGAATTCATATGCATGCGGGAATTTTAGTGCGCTTTGGACGCAGCGTATTTTAATTAGAGGGTTTCACAAAACCTAATGCATTAATATTTATTTAAATTACACCTGGACCAAAGGATAATTAATAAATATTAATAGTTTTGCTATGCCTGGACCAAAGGATAGTGAATAAATTAGGAGACTCCACCGTCACATGAAATAAAATTAATCTAAAAATCTGAATATTGTATTGACTGAGTTGGTGAACCGATTGCCTTAGTAATCCATTGCTCTTGAATTTAAAACCCTAATAATTTACACTCTCTCTATTTAATTAAAAACTTTTAATTATTTTTTTTATTTTCTTTAATTTCTTATTCTCATAAATCGATCTTCTAAATAAAGCATAGGAAAGAGCTTTTCAGTACTTATTTTCCAATCCTCTAGGGATGATACTCTACTCATTCACTTTATTACTTGATCGACTGGTGCACTTGCCATAGCTATAAATTAGCACGCATCAAGTTTTTGGCACCGTTGCCGGGGATTGTGTCTAAAATAATATTAAAATTTTGATCCTAGCTTTACTTTAGAAATTTATTTTTAATTTTTATTATTAAAAAAAAAAAAATTTTAGTGCATGACACGTACTGGACATAGTAACTTACTACCTTTAGATCCAGAAATTGAAAGAACCATTAGAAGACTACAACAAGAGAGAAACATGGCAGCTGAAGATCCTAACGACATCAATCTAGGAGTGGATATGGCGACTGAAGGACAGCATGAAGCTATTCGACCAGTACATCGTCCATTAAATGATTACATCACACCATCTGTAGCCGATGCAGCTTCGAGCATCAGGAGACCGCCTGTACGAGCAAACAACTTCGAAATAAAGCCGACGATGATCCAGATGATTCAATCAACTGTCCAATTCAGTGGACACATGCATGATGATCCGAATGCCCATATTTCTAATTTTCTTGAACTTTGTGATACTTTTAAAATTAATGGGGTGTCGGATGATGCTATTAGATTAAGGTTATTTCCTTTCTCTTTATGGGATAAAGCTAAAAATTGGCTTCATTCTCTTCCTGCAGGTTCTATCACAACTTGGGATGTTCCTAGCCCAAAAATTCTTAGCCAAGTACTTTCCACCTTCCAAAACTGCTAAGATGCGCAACGATATCACTTCTTTTATGCAGATGGACATGGAGACACTATATGAGGCTTGGGAGCATTTCAAGGAACTGCTGAGGAGATGTCCACATCATCAACTACCCGTATGGCTTCAGGTACAAACTTTCTATAATGGTTTATCTCCTACTAATCGATTCTATGATTGATGCAGCAGCAGGAGGAACCATTAATCGAAAAATGGAGGAAGAAGCCTTCGATCTGATCGATGAGATGGCATCAAATAGCTATCAATGGCAGACAGAGCGCATGATGCCAAAAAGACTAGCAGCTGTGCAGGGAGTAGATTGCGTGCCAACTTTACTAGCTGAAATTGCAGCCCTTAGAGCCGAAGTCAACAACTTAAAGGGAACAGCTATGCATGTTCAGAGCATTACTTGTGACCTGTGTGGAGGAGGACACGATACGAGCAATTGCCAGACAGGTAATCCTTTTGCTAAAACAACTGATACAGCTAATTATATTGGTAATTTTTTCAGGCCGCAACAAAACAATCCCTACTCCAACACATACAATCAAGGGTGGAGGCAGCACCCAAATTTCTCATGGAGCAATCAAAATGCAGCACAACAGCCACCCCCGGGATTCCAAGTACCTGAAAAGAAGTCCAACATGGAAGAGCTGATGGTCAAATTTATGCAAAACCAAGAAGCAACTATAAAAAATTTGGAAGCCAAACTTAGGCAGGACCAAACAGCAGCAATTCGAAACTTGGAGATGCAAATAGGTCAAATGGCTAAGATAATCTCCGAGAGACCTCAAGGATCCTTGCCAAGCAATACGGAGACAAATCCAAGGGAGCAAGTCAATGCTATCACCCTTAAGAAGTGGTACAAAGCTGGAGGAGCCTACATCAGAAGAAAGAGACTGAAGAGCCAACTACAAATAAGGAACCATCAACTCAAATTCGTCAGTCACCAAAACAACCAGCAGATGGATGGTCTCCAGGTATACGATTTGCTGATCCAAATGTGAAGCCCTACGTGCCGCCACTACCATTCCCAGAGAGACAAATACAGCATCCAGATAAGGAATTTTCTAACTTTTTCAAAATTTTAAAGAATTTACATATTAATATTCCTTTTGTAGATGCTATTACTCAAATGCCCAGGTATGCCAAGTTTCTCAAAGAAATCTTAACAAATAAGAAAAAGCTGAAGGAGCATGAGAGAATAAATTTGAATGAAGAATGCTCAGCAATACTTCAAAATAAATTACCACAGAAGCTAAAAGATCCAGGGAGTTTTACTATCCCCTGCATTATTGGTGATTGTAGTTTTGATAAAGTTTTATGTGATTTAGGAGCAAGCATTAATCTCATGCCTTTTTCTATTTTCAGGAAGCTGGGTCTAGGAGAACCAAAGCCTACCACTATTACTCTTCAATTAGCCGATAGATCCATTAAATATCCAAGAGGTATAGTGGAGGATGTCTTGGTAAAGGTAAACAAGTTTATTTTTCCTGTTGATTTTATTGTTCTTGATATGGAAGAAGATTATGATGTACCCCTTATTTTAGGAAGACCCTTTTTAGCTACTGGAGGAGCTTTAATAGATGTTCAACAAGAAAAATTAATTCTTAGAGTCCAAGATGAACAAGTTACTTTTAATGTTTTCAAAGATACTAAACATCCTGATGATAATCAAACTTATTTTTCTAATTGATATTATTGACAATCCATTATATGAGAATTCTGTAGAAAATAGGTTTGAGACTATAAAAGCGAGCAATGTCAAATTGAAAGAGGACTCGATCAAACATGAAAGTATTCCAATTGAAGTGGCACCGGATTGATCCACTTTAGAACTCAAAGAAAGTCAAGCTGAAGACTATAAATCAGAACTACTAGATAGGTTGTTTCTTTTCTTTTTAGTTTTGATCATTTTTCTTTTCTTTTATTTTTTCAGTAATTTGTTGTTGCTCTTTTACTGCTCTGGTGTGTATTTTCAATTTTGCAGAAAAATCAATGAGAACTCAAGCAAAATTTCAAAGCTCCAAAGAACCAGACTGAACAAAATCAGGTGTATTCCTTCCTATCCTTTATTACATCCTTTATTTTTCTTTCTCTTTTAAGACAATGTAGAATAATTATATATATAAAAAAAAAAACCCATGTGTCAAGAAGAAAATCTTGAGCAAGATAAACTGGATAAGTGATAAAAGATAGAATTATTTGCTAATGAATGTAATGAGTTAAAGAAGTAGATTAGTTGGTCAACTTTTAGCAGCCTACTTAGGTCATTAAAAGATTATTAGCACTTTTTATTGCACATGCACACTAACAAGGCAAAGTAGGTATTGATTATAAGGCCAACTGAGGATTCAATTATCACTAAAAATTGATAATTAATATACATTCTAATCAAAAGAAACTTGAATTTAAGGAAAGAGCTACCTGCCTATAAATAAAGTGCAAAAGATAGAGTATATGTGGATTGCCCAAAGCCTAGTAACTGGGTCTCTGCACCTAGGTCAAGTGTGAAAATTCACGTAAAATGGTGAAGGAAAGGCCAGGATGCTCAGCACAGTAAAAAAAAAAAAAAAAAAAGAAAAGAAAAGAAAAGGCAGTGTGAAAGCTACCTTAATTCATGAGTATAAAATTGAGAATGTATAGAAAATTGACCAAAATAGGTGATAAGAGAGGATACTTTTGTTCTTTTAATTTAATACTGAAATGCTAAAGTTAGTCATCACGAACACAAGTGCTATAGATCTTTGATGTACTCTAAGAAAGTTTTTAATTGTATTGACTGAAAAATTTGCTTCTGAAGCTCAATGCTTAGTTAGCAGTATTTTCTAAACTTTTTGACCTTTAATCCTAGATTTTATCTTTGTGATGGATAATCTTATTGAAACATGGTATTAAATAAAACATTGCTAAGGGACTAGCAATGACTAAGTTGGGGGGTGTGATAAGTGGTAAAAATATACTAATAAAAGTATTAAATTATAAAATAAATTAATCTATTTTATTAGAAATTGATACTTTTATTAATCTTATGTAGGAAAGAAGGCCACCAATGTGAAGATCTTATTTTTCTGGTTCAGATGAAAAAAATTTCAGGCAAAACGGACTTCAAACGAGCCCAGAATCGAATTTCAAAAAAAAAAAAAAAAATCGCCGATGCAACGCAGGATGACGTCAGCATTTTTCGCGGCGCACGATGGACCATCTGAAGGGTATTTTGGGAATTTCACAGCAAGAGGCACGCTCTGATTGGCTGAAGAACGCGGCGGTCCATGCAACACCGGGCTCGCGCATGGTCCACGGAGGGCAATTTGGGAATTCTGGCTGATCCAACGGGCGGTTTTCACTGAAGCTTGATCGGACGGTCGAAAAGAAGGCGCTGATGGATGGCATCCGCAGCTCCCGATCGAGATCCAACGGCTGAGATTCATCCCGACGTTAAAACTAATAGATCTGAAGGCTTCTTTCAACATGCGATCGGACGGCCCAGATTTGATCCAACGGTTGATCCAATGGCTGATATTAAATCCGACTTGATCTGGGTTATTTTAAGGGTTTTTGAGTGGATTTTTGGACCGTTTGATCACAAGATCTAATGGCCAGAATTATCCAGATCTTAATTTGAGTTATTTTGGGAGTCTTAAACCTAATTTTTGATGGATTTTGGGGGAAATCAAATTCTTTATCTATAAAAACCTATGGTTGTCGTGAAAAAAAAAAGAATTAGAGAGAGACAAAGGAGAGAGAGAAAGAGAGAGAGGAGAAGAAAGAGAGAGAGAGAAAGAAAGAGGAGAGAGGTAGAAAAAAAAGTGATTTATGAGAAAATCAAAAAGGGGTTTTTGATTTTTCTTCGACGATCAAGACATCGATCAAGGAGCCTCTTCTTCTTCGCCAAGTTCTCCACATCAAGAGCAGCAGACAATCAATTTCAGCAATCAAATAGTCTAATTTCTCTATGCTTTTTATTTTATTTGCTATTTTTGAACTTGTTATCATGAACTAAATTTTATTTTACTAAGGCTAAGGTGTAGCCACTCTTTTGATGCAATATTCAGTATGATTTATTTTTAAATTTTATTCATGAGGAGTATATAAATCTGATCTTAATGCTTTTAGATTACTGGCCATCTTCTAATTGATCTGATGAACATAGATGTTACGGACCAAGTACATCTATGTTAATGCTTCTTGATTATATACCTTGTATTATGAATCAAATTAGAATTCATATGCATGCGGGAATTTTAGTGCGCTTTGGACGCAGCGTATTTTAATTAGAGGGTTTCACAAAACCTAATGCATTAATATTTATTTAAATTACACCTGGACCAAAGGGTAATTAATAAATATTAATAGTTTTGCTATGCCTGGACCAAAGGGTAGTGAATAAATTAGGAGACTCCACCGTCACATGAAATAAAATTAATCTAAAAATCTGAATATTGTATTGACTGAGTTGGTGAACCGATTGCCTTAGTAATCCATTACTCTTGAATTTAAAACCCTAATAATTTACACTCTCTCTATTTAATTGAAAACTTTTAATTATTTTTTTTATTTTCTTTAATTTCTTATTCTCATAAATCAATCTTCTAAATAAAGCATAGGAAAGAGCTTTTCAGTACTTATTTTCCAATCCTCTAGGTACGATACTCTACTCATTCATTTTATTACTTAATCGACTGATGCACTTGCCATAGCTATAAATTAGCATGCATCACTAGCATAAGGATATTTTTAGGACATCAATCATCGATATCCTGAAAGAGAAGATTTGTCTTCTCTTAAGATCTTTTCTAATATATTTTATTTTTGATTTTTGGGAGATTCAAAGATTAAATTTCCTTCTTAATCTTTCTCATATTCTTCATCTCTTAAAGTGTTCAAGAGATCTGAAGAATAAATTTTAGATTAACCATCCGAAGGATCCGTAAGATGCTAGCACTTCAAGCGGATCTTTGTTCGAAAAACCTTCGATTTTGTTGCAGCCTCGTGTGGATCACCCTACAGGCCAGATGCTTGTACGACTCTAAACACAATAATGAAAATCAACTATGGAGTTCTTGACCCGTACAAGGTAAGAGATTTGATTTCTTCTCTCACCTAAATGCAATCTAGGTTTCAGATCTAGAATCATTCTAGATCTAGATATTGATTTGATCAATACCAAATATTTTTATTTTTAGATTTAGAATGTATTATGATATGTTATAGATCTTAGATGTAGGGTTTAGTAATTAGATTACATACATTTATAGATTAAATAGTTTAATTTACATGTTTCGCTGCATTATCTTTTAAAAATATTTTAAAATTTATGCATGAAACCCTGTATATTTCTTAATAATTTTGACTGTAGTCAACATGAAAATATCATTCTGAATTAGGAGGATGTCATTCACATATAGTATAAGAAAGACAACAATACTTCCACTGATCTTTTTGAAAACATAGGGCTTCTTGTTCTTGATGAATCCAAATGATTTGATTACATCATTGAAATGAGCATTCCAGCTCCGAGATGCATGCTTAAGTCCATATATGGATCTTTGCAGCTTGCATATCTTGTGATCATCATCACTGAATGTAAAACCTAGCAACTATTCTATATAGATATCTTTCTCAAGATATCTATTTATGAACGTTGTTTTCATGTCCATCTGTCATATTTCATAATCAAAATAGGTTGCAATAACAAGCAATGTGTAGATGGATTTGAGCATGGCTATTGGCAAAAAAGTATTCGAATAGACAATGCCTTCGTACTGACTATACCCTTTCACGACGAGCCTTGCTTTAAATGTCTCTACATTCCCATCAACATCTATCTATCTCTTGAAGATCCATTTACATCCAATAGGTACTATACATTTAGGTGGATCTACCAAGATCCAGACTTGGTTTGAGTGCATTGAGTCAATCTCTGACTTCGTTGCATCTAATCATTTCTTGGAGTTGATATCTGATATCGCCTCGTCATAGGTTTTGGGATCATCACGATGAACCTAATTTCTTTTGAGTAACATTTTCTCTACATCTTCTGAGATAGTACCTAAGTACCTTTCAGGAAGATGAGAAATTCTACTTGATCTATAAGGTGGAGGAGATAGTTTTTGGGTTGGCTCAATCTGATTGGGTTCCATAGGTTTCTTAGCTCATTTCTCATCCGAGATTTTCTCCTTGAGTTTAATCTATCTTTTGATGCTATCATCTAGAATAAACTATTTTTCAAGGAAGATGGTATGTCAACTCACAATCACATTATGTTCTTTCGGAAGATAGAAATAATATTCTAATTACTATTTAGGATATCCAATAAATCAAGCTCTAAAGGACCTAGACTCTAATTTGTATGCCTATTGTCTCTTGATATGGGCCGGATAATCCTAAATTCTAAGATGACTCAGACTTGATTTCTTACCATGCCATATCTCATACGATATGGTAGGAACGATTTTAGAGGAAACCCTATTCAGTAAATATATAGTGGTCATCAGACTATGTCCTCAAAGAAACTCAGGAAGGTCCATAAAACTCATCATGAATTAGACCACATCTAATAGGATCCAATTTTTTCGTTCTAAAATCCTGTTGAGTTGAGGTGTTCCATATGGAGTCAATTATGAGACTATGTCATTATCATTAAGATTGTTCAAAAATTCCGAACTAAGGTATTCGCCTCCTCGATCTGATCGGAGAATCTTCATGAGTTTTTCTGTTTGTTTTCTACTTCGAGTTTGAATTTCTTGAACCTTTCAAAGACTTCAAACTTATGTCGCATCAAATACACATACCCGTATCGAGATAAATCATCAGTAAAGATGATGAAGTAGACATAATTGCCTCTGATTGGCACATCAAATGGATCGCATACATCAGTATGTACTAGGGCAAGTAGGTCTGTGGCCCTTTCCCCATGTCCTATAAAAGGAAGCTTAGTTGTTTTGCCATGAAGGCATGATATATAAATCGGATATGACTCGGAAGTCAACGAACTCAATAGCCTAAATTTTTTCAATTTGTTAATCCGATCTTCAGCTTTATGACCTAGCCTAAGGTGCCAAAGATACCTATCATTTAGGCTATCCCTAGGTTGCTTTGATCCTATGGCATTCACATTTTGCTCAATATTAAAAATAGAAACATCAATATGTAATTGATTGAGACCATTTATAGGAAAACCACTTGTAATTTTATTTCTTTCATAAAGAATATTACAATGGTCCTTAAGAAAACTAATTACATAGCCTTCTTATGCTAAACATGAAATAAAAATCAAATTTCTGCTTGCTACAGGCACATAAAAATAATCCTAAGAATTAGATCTAATCCTGATGGTAATTGAAGAGGATAGGTTTTCATAGCTACAGCAGCAACTCTTACTTCATTTTTGACATGTACGATCATCTCACCATCCCTCAGCCTCCTGCTATCTTCAAAATCCTGCATAAAAGTGCATAAGTGAACACTAGAACTATAGTCAAGCATCCAATTGGATGCAGAAGAAATCATAAGGTTAGATTCTATAATGAGCATACCTCCAGAAGGACCTGCTTCCTTTTTGTTCTTCAGACTGGCCAGGTAAAGAGGGCAGTTTCACTTTCAATGGCCATCTGTGTTGCAATGAAAATATTTTTTCTCATCAACAGCCTTCTTCTTTGGCTCTGCCTTCTTTTTCTTTCCACCTTCCACCTTATGCTTTTTCGTGGTCTTCTTCTTCTTTCCAAAAGATTTTCTTGAAAGAAGTCCACTCCACAGCAAGCACTGAGCCCTTTGAACCTTTCATAGAGAGCTCAGTAGTAACCAGTATATTCATAAGTTCAGCCAAGGTATTTTGAAGTTTATGCATATGGTAGTTCATGATGAACTACCCATATGCATCAGCCAAAGACTATAGAATTATATCATTCTAGCGGTCCTGATCTAACTTGACACCGAGCTTCTCAAGCTCTTCTAAGTCCTTGATCATCATAAGATAATGATCTTGGATCGACTGCCAATCATGCATCTGAGCCTTAAAAAGTCTTTTAGTGATTTGATATTTGGTTGCGCGATTCTATTCACCAAACAACTCTTATAGATGAGCCAACATTTGATGGTTAGTCTTAATGTCTTCATATTGGCACTATAGCTCATCAGACAATGAGCCCAACATGTAATATCTAGCTTTATTATTTTCATCCATCCATTTTTTCAGAGATGCTCTCTGTTCAGCGGATGGACATGGCTGGTAAAGTGGGAGGATCCTATTCCAACACATGAGTTAACTTCTCGAAACCCAAAACTATTTTGAAGTTTCAGAGCCAATCCTTGTAATTAGATTCGGATCAGTCTATGGGTGTCCAGGATACGTGCTAGTGGGTTGGATGCAGACATTTTTCTATAGAGAGTCAAAGTTTCTAGTTAGATACTGTAATTAGACTTGACCAATTTATTTAAAAATTTTATTTTTAAATAAATTAGCTTCCACTATTTTCTCGGATCCCTACACTCCTCTGTAGAGATGTGAAAATCTCTGCACGATTATGATTTCTAGTGGGATGGTGCGGTCTCACCAACTACTCATCACCTCACCTAACAGTTATTGGTGATGGGTTAGCCAATGAGTGAACAACTCTTGTTCAATGATTCTCTAATCATGGTGCACCCAAACTTGGATCTCTAATTCATGAATCTCACCATGCCCGGAATATTGATCCACTCCTTAGTTAAGTCAGACCCACCATTTGCATAGATTGGATTCCTAATTGGAGTCTCTCACCGTATCCAAAATATTGAGCCCAACTCATCCTCCAGCCCATAGCATCCAATGCCTAATAGACATGGTTGCATCTTTTTGGTGCAACTGAGCCACTGTATCCAGTCGAGAACAATCAACCCCGGAAAGGGCCCGCACATCTACAATGGTGGAAGACCTTAGACTTAATCTTTTCTTAGGAAGAATTTGATTTAGGTCTCATTAAACTAGACTTGACTTAGTCATAACAATTATGACTAACCTAGTGGCATGGGTTAGCTCGGATATTGACCACCTCAGATCAGAACTGTGTCAATAGATATGGCCAGGTAAGTGAGACCGGTGGAAGGGATATGCCATTAACTCGTACAAGAATGCATTCAGGATCGAGTAGCTTCCAATTAAAAATCAGTCGGATCGTATCTGCCAAACTTACCTTAGACACCAAATTATTGAGCCAGAACCAATTGGGTTAGCCTACAATCCAGACTCTAAACTCTGAGCCTAATTAGGTCTTGCTTGATCGTCACTCTTAATATGATTCGATCTTGACCCAGACTTAATCCTATTAGGCTGGTCAATTTAAGCATTGTTGATCCCATCTAACCAACTCTTGATTCGGTTTGATCAACCGCTTAGACCTAATTGAGCTACCCAAGCCCGAACCCAGTATTATGAATATGTCTTAGATCTAAAAATTCTCAATTTTAGACCTAATTAATATTTCATAATCTTAATTCTTAATTAAGTTTAGGGTTCATAAACAAAAATATAACAATAAATCCTAGGATTTCAGGATCTAGGGTTTTGCAGAAAGTAAGTTTTGGATTTCTGATTAAGGATGAACACGCAGCACCCCTACACATCATAAGAACACCCCATCGAATGGAGAGGAGAGGGCCTTTAAACCCTTCTTTTGTTCTTATGATCGGACGGCCAAGAGGAATGCCTTAATCAAAAATATATTTTCTACAAAAAAATAGTTTTAGATCTATATCATATATCATCATATACAATCAAAGATCTAATCTATGGCATATTTTGCATACATCTCATGTATCATAATCATGCATGCATACTTTCAGATCTAAATTATCTCATAATAATCTAAAAAATTAGATTTAAATTTGATCATATCAAAATAAAATTCTAATCTAGATAATTTATGTAGAACTATTCTACAACTAGTCTAAGACATGCATCAATCATATCTCATATGAATAAATTAAAAATTAAATAATTTTTATTTTCAATTTTTTAGATCTAATTATAATAATTATAATATTAAAAAATTAAAAATAAAATAGATGTAAAATTATATTTAATCAAATCAGCAACATGATTATACTAGACAACACATAGAACTATTCTATTCCTACTCTAGTCATGCATCTTATACATTATAGATCTAAATTATAAAATTTTTATTTTTTTAATTTTAGATCTAATCACATCTAACATGATATCTGAAATGCTTTAATATTATATCATAAGTAAAAATTAAATCAAATCTAAAATAGATCTGAAGAACTGCTAATACAGCTCTGATACCAATTAAAGAAAAATCTGATTTGCCATAGCAGGATCGTCCAGATCTGAGGTTGAATTTTTTATAAAAATTTTTATGATCTAATTAGATCTAAGAGTTCTTAGATATGATGATATGATATTATAAATTAAAATAAAATTAAATTATATTTAATTTCAAGTACCTAATTTGATAATCTAATTATCCTACAATGATCTTGATAGTTCCTGAGGTTCTGGAAGGAAACATGCATGCACCTAGTCTCTACTAGTATCCACTTGGATAGGATCTGAATGTCTTCTCCTCATTAATCTTTCATCCAAAAATTAGATCTAAATTTGATTTATAGATCCATTAAAATAATTTTTGAAAGCAGCCCGTCCATCTCACAAACACCATCATGTAGAACCTAAACCTTACATCAAAATACTTGGACCTTCTTCTCTAAATTATAAATAACCTTTTAGGCATGTAGAAGAGAGGGAGAAAGAGGATAGAGGGGGTGTAGGATATGGTATGGGCAACAACACTTGGGCATGGAAAATTATTTTGTGCGATACATCCTCTTTGGCATGAGAAGGGGTTTTAAACCCAACACCATCTAGAGTCCCATTTGACCAAATAACCTCTTACTTGATTTCAAAGGACACCAAGAATTAATCTCCACGTCAAAACACCAGATACCATCTAATTGTCTCATCAAAAATAATTCAAAAAGTGGGCGACATGAGTAGATAAGTAAGAGTCCATTGCGCTTAGGACTCTTCCCTTAAGAGTTTGATCCAAATCAAATTCTGTCAAAACCTAGTCAAACCACTACCATAAATTACAAAATTTGGCACACCCACAGCAGGTCTCAAGCCCTATTACATAACAAAAAATTAGAGTAAAAAAATTTCTAAAAAATTTTCTAAAAATATCTAATCAGGTGACCCTTAATTCTCTTAAATAAGTCAACTTTTGACCCTAGTCCAATTACACTAGGAATAGATTTAATTTTAATAATTAGTCTAACTTGGACTAGTTCTAGTCAGATAAAAATAAACTCATTCAAGATATAAAAATAAGTCAAATCAGATTTAACTCAATTGCAATGAATCAAAAAGATTATAGAAAGAGAACGCCAGGCTCAATCGTGTGCAAGAATAATTATCTTGAACCTTATTGGATCTAATCCAAATCAATTAAACTGGGTTAGCCCAATTGATGACATCCAGATCCAAACCCTTATTTATGTGACCTAGTTAGATTTAGTTTCGTATGATAATGAGACATGTCATAATCTCTATCATCGACATCATCAGAACACCTTTCGATGGACCAGAATTTTTCTGATTCATATAATTAGAATGATCGATCATCAAAATCATTCTAATTACTCTCAAAATTTATTAGTGACACCTAATAGTATATGATGGCAACCCATCAGAACTAAAAACAAATCTTTCGATGAAGCTACTTTTGTGATTGGATTCTTCTATCTTGAGCCCCGATAGGATTAGGGTTAAGGTGAACTCATCAAATCCAACATTTGTCATATGAATTAATCATTCGATTCGAGTCTAATATGAAATCCTAATAGAAACTCTTTCTATCATCTTCGCTCTACCATGGCTATGAACTTAAGGACTCAATCTCATGATTATCATAGGGCTATTCCTCATCTACCGAGGTAGATAGATCTCTTATTTGTGCAATCCAATTTCTACAATGAACATGCTATAACCAACATACACCTCAAGATTCTGAATGGCTAGGAGATCAAGTTATGGTGTAGTCAAACTATAACATCCTCAAGGTGAACTACCAATGCACCTTAGGTTAAAGAATTAGACACACGACTACAGCATCGAGCCTATCATTGATTTGAAGGTAGACTTCCTTATGACTACTTGAGGTGGTCATGCTCAGTGCCCTCATTCTCTAACGAGTATCTCTACTCTCGCTTCAATGTCTCCACACAATAGACTTAAGACTCATCTATCCTAAGAAAGAAATCGTACACCAATCTTTCAAATTGATCACCATCTTTGTGATGATCCTACAATCGAAAGCAGTTTTTGAGTTAATTATGGAAATTTATTTTTTAAATTTTTAACTCTTGAAAATATGAATTATCATTATCATTAACTCAAAGGATGTATCACAGACACTTTAAATATACACTATGATAGAAAATAATCTTTTTATTTATTTATAGTCAAAATTATAAAGTTATCTTTAGAAGTGTATTATAAGTATCAGCCAATCTGGCTTCTAGGGCACACATCTAACACTTGCTAGAGCCACCACCCTCAACTCTAGTCAGGACTTTGTTTTGCAGGTCACCGACGTCAACTTCATCTTCTCCAGCTCCAGCTTAGTTTGCTATCAACCAGATTCTGGACCAATAGATTTAATTTAGTCTAATTGGACCTAGTCAAATTAGTTAGGATTGGTTCAATTGGATAAGATATTTTTGAGACTAGTTTGACTAGTCTTCCCTGCACCACCTCACCATTTCCTATGCCCATAATTTTCTATGAGAAAATATTTCTCGTGAAATAATTGCATGCACAGAGAGAGTGTATGCCCTCCCTTTCTCTTGCCCTTATGGATAGTTATTGGTTAGTTGCCATTTGAATTCAAATGGAGTTTGAATTCAAATGGACAACCATCCTATCTCACCCCCTCATGCATTCTCCTCATTGAATGGCACATTTTAAATTGAAAAATCCTCTAGGTGTGTGCACATCCATCTGAGTGAGAAACTTCTATCCATGTACTCCCTCCTTGTGCATGGAAAATTCAAAAAATAAGTTTGAGAGAAAAAGAAAAATAGAGAGCATAGGGTTCAGGGTGAGAGTGCAGTCCTAGGATTTCGAATTAGGGTTCGGAAATCCATTCACGAGCTATGAGTGTCTAGAGCCCACGAGATTTTGTGAAGAACCTCCTCTACCTCTCTTCTATGTCTACTAGTGATCCAGAGTGTCTGAAGAGCCCGTGGATGAAGGTTGAAGCTGTTCGGTCAACATCAGCCATCAAAGGCATCCGGTGTTGAGTTAGCACTCAAGAGGAGCCAATCAAGAACAGGGCCCTCATGTGGACGATCTATGGAGGCCAGATAATAGGTGTGGCTGCATCATGATGAGTGGACCTTCAGACATGTGGTGTGGCTGCATCATGATGAGTGGACCTTCTTGACAGTGATCGGATTGCAGTGTTCGGCTATCCGTATAGGTCTCATATTATGAACACATAGTGTAGTAGTAAACTGTTTACTACTATTGATTTAGTTTTTCAAATTTAAAAGCATTTATATAATATTTAGATCCTTGATCGTGTAGGATTTTTGATGTGATCAATAGCTCAAAAATTAATTAGATTAATTTTATTTTTGCTGCATGATAATTATTTTTGAAAAACTTTTGAAAGTAGAGCTAGAAATTCTACACTATACACCAATTATGGTATTAGGGCTAGGTTCATTAAATATGATTTATATGCTTTAAAATTTAAAAATTTATGCATATTAGATATGTATTTCATTTGAGTACCTTAGTAATTGAGCTTGAATAAGCCACCAAGCCATCTGGTCAAAAGAGATAAACATGGTTTAAAGGCCATCTCATTTCATTCAATGGAGATGTCTTATGACGGTAGGGGTGCCACCGTGAACTCATTCATAAAAATAAATGATGAAAGAATATTTAAAGTTGGTTTTAATCTGAATTTTATCATGAATATATGTTTAGATAGGATCTAAAATGATTCATGATTTCTTATGTAGTGTATATAGATTTAGATTAAAACCTACAACTAGTACATGTTTGAGAAATGAGCCAACCCATTTTTAAAATGAGTCGACCCATTTAGTGAACAGTGCTAGGTTGTAAAGAACCTTTCAAAATTTTAAAAAGTATTTTCAAAATGCCAAACCCCAACCCTCAGTCCAAAAACTTGATTAAGAATTAAGTATGATGAATTAGGGTCTAGAATTATGAATTAAAGATCTTAAGTTATCGATCATAAAATATGAATTTTTGGGTTAGATGAATTAGGTCCATTAATTAGATTAGACCTAAGATTAGTTAAAGAATGGACTAAATTAGAATAATTGATTAAATCTAATCAAATATTGATTTAGATTAGATCAAAGACTCTTTAGACTCAATTACAATAGTTATAGTTGAGTTGGCACAATCAGTACTACTTTGATATTAATTATTGGAACCATGATATCGCTCGAACGTCAATCCTCTTGACATCACAAGCCTTGATACCATTCTATGGAAGCTCCTAATCTTTAGCATGGATATGGAGAGATCTTTGACATTCTCTAAGGTAACATACCATAGATCATCACCTTAGATCTATGCTAGGGTGCCTCCCTCCTTGGACATAAGGGAGGCGCCCCCTCTCTCTAGAGCTTCTTCAAGGACCTAGGGCAACAAACTAGAGAGAAGAGAGATTGAGGGAGAAAAGATCGGTATTCATTTTTTCTATTAAAATCATAATACAATCTATGTATTTATACATAGCCATTAGGCCAGACCAAAAACTTTCTTGGCTAACCCAATCCATGAAAGCACTCACCGAGCCTATATACACCCATGTCTTCCATGCTCTCATCCCCTGGATCTAAATCCGACCCATACATGAGTTAGCCTCCTTAAGATCTCTCAAACCAGGCCTTAAGAATCGTAGGATAAGTCCCTATCCTAGTCCCAAATAGATCCTTGCATAGCTCTGCCCGTGCACTGAGCCGGCTAACCTGAAACTGGATTGGCTCAGTTTTAGACTGAGCTGACCCAATTGCATGCCAGCTTGTAGTCCCAAATGCGCTCCTCTCTATTTGGCCTGTGCTCTGAGACTTAGCCAATCCAGTCCTGGACTGAGTTGGCTAGACTACAGAAAAGTCCTTTTCTATAGTCTTCATGCTCCGACTTTGGTTTCTTGGTCCACCTTGTGTCACAGATCTCTAAAATACCAACCAAGCCCCTCAAGGTCCTCAACACCTGGACCTTGAGCCCATGGAGGGCTAAACACAGCCTCCACTCTAGGATAACTCCTATCCTAGCCTTAAGACCACTCCTTTCCTAGTCTTTCAGAATAAATATCCTGACTCCTCCCATGGCCTCGGAAGGCTTAGGAGCACTACAAATCCTCATAATCTCCATCTTGGTGCTTTCAAGCCTTGGCAAACCCTTGGCAATGCCCTCATGCACGATCCAACTATCGCTGTGTACCCTGATAGCCCCTTGTGCAAACATCAGCTCTGCTAATCCTCTTCAACTATTGTGCATCTTTTAAACATTTGGGATGACCGCCTTCATAGCTGAAGTCTCGGCTTTTTACTCAGGACCATCCTAGAATTATAGGATTCCTTCTGCTTAGTAGCTGCATCACCTTTCCTAGACTTTTTTGGAGAACCTATAGCATTTCTGTACCAGCACATACTGTACCATCTAATATATTCTCCTCAGAACTATGCCTATCCACTTGCATGTGCTGCTCCATCTAAAACTCTACATCACCAGTGCTGGTGCTAGGATATCAATCCTCTTGCACTCCTCGACTTTGAACTCATGCCAAATTTTCTCTCCACTTATGAAGCCACCACTCGAAGCTCTACCTATACTCAAAGTCTATCTAATGCCATAGAAACTGACTCTGTACTCGAGTCACCCGAGGTCAACCATCGAACGTTGCACTGTTGGGCCTACCGCTGCATCTCATACATCATCGCTATCCCCTTCGAACTCTTCACACTCCGTGGTCCTCTTCGAAGTCGTATCGAATACCTTCGCAACCCATGGGCACCTCAAAAACATATAGAAGCTCATCCAACTCCTCTTAATCTAGTGATTGAATCCAAAAAAAAATTATCCTAGCCTTATATTCTACCCTTGCACTAGCCATTGCATCAGTTGCGCCCAGAGGAACTATAGCTCAAGCCCCATCTTGGGCTCAGACCCATCTATCTCATCCTAAGGCTTCTGAGACTCCTTAGCTCTTCCTGAGACTTGCTTCTGATCTTTCTGAGATGTCTCCTGATACTCTTCACTAAGATACCTTCCTCGACTGCTGCATTACCAAGCCTTTCTCAACCCCGTGCCTCTAGGAAAATACTACTGCAGCACTCCAGCACTCCTTGCCTCATCTCGACATTGCCTCCTAATAGGTATTTAGGTTCTCTCTTACTGTACACAGACCATCCTCCACCTGAACCGTGACTCTCCTTGATGCTCTTGTAGAAGAAATATGATCTAGGACACTCTCGACTGCTAGATGCCCCTGGCACTTCCTGAGACCTACTGGCTCTCCCTGAGACCTACCGGCTCTCCCTAAGACCTACTTCCAATCTTCCTGAGATGCCTCCTAACACTCTTTACTAAGATACCTTCCTCGACTGCTGCACCGTCGAGCCTCTCTCAACTTCGTGCCTCTAGGATAGTGCTACTGCAGCACTCCAGTGCTCCCTGACTCATCTCTCTGCACTGCTCTATAGTCGTCCAGCCCTACCTACTGGACCTCTATGGATCATCCATCTCCATCACCCCCAAGGCTCCATAAATCCATGATCTAATCATATTGTTGAATACATCCCTGACTACTTTCCTGCCTTCCTATAATCGAAGGATGTATAGCCACTTCTTCAGCTTTTCTTTGACCATTATCCTTGGAAAACCTCTCTTTAACCATCAACAATCTCATACTGTCCATCTTCATAGAGAATCCTGATGCTTTCTACTGAGGTACCTTCCTCAATTGCTGCACTACCGAGCCTCTCTCAGCCTTGCATCTCTAGAAAAATGCTACTGCAATACTCCAGCACTCCTTGCCTGTCACCCATCATACATCTCAGCCTTTCCTCTAAGACCGACTAGCAAATCATGCACCCAAACCTTCCACCTCGAGAAAAATTCTTTCCATTAATCCTCTTAGCCTCTACCTTCAACCTACTACTTTTGGTTGGCCAAACCACCACAATAATAAAGATAGATCTGAAACATACCATGGAATACTCATGCAGATTTTTTATTTCTTCTTATATGACTTCTCCTTCTCTTTCATGCACCATCAAGCTCTGATACTAAATATTGGCACAATCAGTACTACTCTAATATCAATTATTGGAACCATGATATCGCTCGAATGCCAATCCTCTTGACATCACAAGCCTTGATACCATGTTGCAAAAGCCCCTAATCTTTAGCATAGATATAGAGAGATCTTTGACGTTCTCTAAGGTAGCATACCATAGATCATCACCTTAGATCTATACTAGGGTGCCTTCCTTCTTGGGCTTTAGGGAGGCGCCTCCCTCTCTCTAGAGCTTCTTCAAGGACCTAGGGCAATAGCACTAGAGAGAAGAGAGAAGAGAGATTGAGGGAGAAAAGATCTATATTCACTTCTTCTATTAAAATCCTAATACAACCTATGTATTTATACATAGCCATTAGGCCAAACCAAAAACTCTCCTGGCTAATCCAATCCACGAAAGCACTCACCAAGCCCATGTATACCTATGTCTCCCATGCTTTCATGCCCTAGATCTAAACCCAACCCATATATGAGTTAGCCCCCTTAAGATCTTTCAAACCAGGCCTTAAGATCCCTAGGATAAGTCTCTATCTTAGCCCCAAATAGATCCTTGCATAGCTCTACTCGCACATTGAGCCAGCTTAGTCTCAACACTGAGCTGGCTAACCTACGACTAGGTCGGCTCAATTTCAGACTGAGTCGATCTAATTGCATGCCAGCCTATAGTCCCAAATGTCATTCTCTATGTTTGGCCTATGCTTTGAGACTTAGTTGACCCAATCCTAGACTGAGCCAACTAACCTACAGAAAATTTTTTTTCTATAGTCTTCATGCTCCGACACCGATCTTGCTCCATCTTGTATTTTAGATCTTTGAAGCACCAACCAAGCTCCTGAAGGTCCTTAACACCTAGACCTTGAGCCTGTGGAGGGCTAAACATCGCCTCCATCTTTTGACAACTCCTGTTCTAGTCCTAGGACTACTTCTATCCTAGTCTCTCGAAGTCAACATCCCGACTTCTCCCATGGCCTTCCAGGGCTTGGGAGCACCATAAATCCTCACATCAAGCCCATGCCTTTAACAATGACCAAATGGACTTGATTCATGGCTACGTGGTCAAATCCAAAATTATTAGGTTGGTCAAATTCAAACTAACAAATCGGATGGTGTCTAAGATAAGTTTGATTGTTCAGACCAATGGTTTTTAATTAGGAGCTACTCGCACTAATTCAATCTTTGATGAGTTAATGGCATATTCCTTCCGCTGATCTCACTTACCTGGCTATCTTGATGAATTAGATTTTGATTACATCACTTGGTGATTTGGGCTCATCTATGTCAATTCGGTAAATCAGTGTGATTGATTTAGGTGCTCCTATTGCCGGCTTGAATTAGATCCTTTTGATTTGACTTGGTGAAGTTAGTGGAGGATCGAATTTGGCTGGTTAATTCTCTCTCTTCTTCTTAAATTTGGTTAATCAAATCCTCTAAAATTATTATATCCTTAAAAATGATATAGTTATGGTGCTAACTAGGTCATAGCCTCCCATTAAGTTGAGTGATAATGGATCCATTAATTTAATAATCATTAGAGGCCCAAAGGTCTGGTGCTTATTGACTAATAAAATTATCATTCATAATATGATAATTTGGTTATGTCTTTCTAATGATGGTCAGGTTGGCTGACCAAAGTTAGACCTGATCATTTATTGGTCAGATGCACCAAATACGATTATGTTAATGGTTGGACCTAACCGGATCTTTTTAGTCAAAGCCAAAGCCTACTAATTATGTTTCCAAGACAAAATAAAAAATTACTAGAAGTTGTTTAGAGAAATAATTGGTTGACCAATCAAAGTAGAGCTTGCATGTAGTCTGTGTGAATTCTAGTACCTACTAAGGAATTAAGATAATTCCTCGAATTAGAGATAGAGGCTATCAATTCATATAAAATAGTAGAAGAACCTTTTGACTAAAGTCTAAGTCTTTAGGCTTAATAATTCATATACTAGTTTGATTTGATTTTCTTTCTTTTGTAGCTATGGCCATTACCCTATCGCTCCAGTCATTATTGGATAATGACAAACTGATGGAATTCAACATCGATAGCTAGTATCAAAAGTTAAATGTTATCCTGGAGCATAAGTGGATTCTGTATATTTTGATAGATCCAGTACCTAAGGAGCCAGCTCCAAATGTTCGAGATACTTACTAGAAGTATCTCAATGACCACACAATCGTTCGACGCATAATATTAGCGATAATGAATGATGAGTTCAATCTTAGATTTAAAAATGTCCAGCCTCAAGAGATGCTTCAAATATTGAACGATTCCTTTGGCATACCAGACAACGTTGAGAGGCACAAGACTAGTTGTACTATTTTCAAAGCTCAGATGAGGGATGGGACGTCAATCATTGATCATATATTGTACATGATCGAGATGATTGAGAACTTGAGTAAACTAGGCTTTTTCTTAATAAGCAGCTTGGGAAGGATGCGATATTGAACTCTCTGCCCAAGTCCTTCCTCCCCTTCCTTACTAATTTTCGAATTACAAAGCCTACAGCAAACTACCATAGCTTATTGGGATTGCTATAGAACTTTGAGAAGGATCACTAACTCCACAAGAAGTCGATGAATGTAGTGGAAGGATCTTCTTCTAATCGTCGATCCTTTAAGAAAGAAAAGAAGAATAAGAAGAAGAAGAATAAGAAGGTGCAGCCATATGCCAAGATGTCTACACAAGATCTATCCAAAAAGCACAAGCCCAACTAGAGCTAGGTGAAGTACTTCTTTTGAAAGAAGTAAGAGCACTAGAAGAGGAATTATCCTGAGTATATTGCCTCTTTGGCCTCAAATAGGCCAAGGAAGAAGCAAGCAGTTGCTAGGCAAGATAATTATAAGATAACACCTTGCAGCTTCTCAATATATGATACTACTACCGGGGTATTAGATATTGCAAGCCCTTAATATATTTGTAATTTGATGCAAGATTTATAGGTCAGTAGAAGATTTGATTAGGGCAAGAGAATTCTGAACGTTGGAGATGGAAGACAAGTTCTAGTTTTAGCTTTAGGAATTATGAACGTTGTAATTTATTTTCATAAGGTTATTTCATGTGATTGTTACTTTTGTCCAAACTATTTATTGAATATTATTTCTGTAGGCCTTTTGACCAAGAACAATTAAAATTTTTAATAAAAAAAATTATATTATCATTTTGAATGATGTTATATTTTCTGTTGGATAATTAAATAATGATATTTATTTATTATCATAGCCTATTAATATGATCCAGTCCTCTGGTAAATGCCCTAGAATAAATGATGTGTCTGAAGTCTATCTTTGGCACTATAGGCTAGGTCACATTAACAAGAATAGAATAAACAGGTTAGCTTAAGAAGAAATTCCTAAAATCAGTGATTGTAAATCACTTCCAATCTATAAGTCCTATCTTCTTGGCAAAATGATCAAGTCACCTTTTACTGGAAAGGGTGAGCGAGCTAGTGAACTCCCAAATCTAGTACATACTGATATATATGGACTCATGAGCTCAAGTGCTAGAGGTGGATATTTCTACTTCATAACATTCACTGGCGACCTATCTAGGCATGGGTACGTCTACTTGATGAAGCATAAGTCAATGTTATTTGAAATGTTCAAACTATTCCATAATAAGGTAGAAAAGCAAACTGGAAAGAGTATTAAAACTCTTTGGTCTGAACGAGGGGGTAAGTACCTTTTTAGTAAGTTTTAGACATATCTTAGGGAAAATAAAATTTACTTCTAATGGACTCCTCCTAAAACATAGCATAATAATGTGTCTAAAAGAAGGAATCGAACCATGTTAGACATGTTCTAATCCATAATAGGGTTTACTAGTCTGTCAATCTTCTTATGAGGATATGCACTCGACTCAGCTTGTTACAATCTAAATAGGATTTTAAGTAAGTCTATTTCCAAAATATCATATGAGATGTGGACAAGATGTAAGCCAATACTCTCACACCTTAGATTTTGGGGGTGTCCGACTTATGTCAAACATTTAGTAATGGATAAGCTTGGAATTAGGTCTGACAAATGTTATTTAATAGGGTACCCAAAAGAGATCAAAGGATATTACTTCTACGTAGCTGATGAGCAAAAGGTATTTATCAATCTTAAGATAATTTTTTTAGAAAGGAAGTTCCTTGGTGAAGGAACTTGTTGACCCCATGATTAATTTTGATAATTGCCAAATTTTGAGTGTTTGAGTTTTTAACCATGCATTAGTCGATGTAGGTCTTTCTAGGTATTTGAATTGAAGAATCATTTCAAGAAAAAATTTTTCTTAAGCTTCCAAAGATCAGAATAAAGAGAGCTCTTTGATCAAAATAAGAAAAATATAAAGTGGAATTCATATAAAAATCAAATCTTCTTGATTGGAAGCAAAAATTCCTCAGAATAGCCTTGGAGTAGTTTTTGAGATGTCTCCTAAATTTTTTGAGAGATCTCGTGGAGTCTGGCATAGTGAAATAGAGTTCTGGCATAGTCTTGAGAGGTCTCAAGTTGAACTCAAGACTTCTCGATCTCTGGAGATAGAAACTTAGTTTCTATGCTCTGAGAGTGAGAGGTCTCATTGGATTCTCAAGAGGTCTCATGGTTCCGATGAGATGTCTCATAAAAAATTGAGAGGTCTCAAAATCTGATGAGTGGTCTTATGAAAAATCGAGAGATCTCGTAAAAAATTGAGAGGTCTCGATCTATGCGGACAGCCTTCAATGGATAATTTTTCAATGACTATTTTTCGACCCCAATGGCTATTTTAGAGCTTTCAATGGCTAGACCTCTTACTCTAACCTTCTATAAAGATATTTAAAGATGGAGAATTAATTGAAAAATAGAGAAGAAAGAGATTAAGAGATTTAGAGAGAGAATCTTTCAGAATTTGTGAGAACATTGAATATCCAAAGAAAAGAAAAAAGAGAGGAGTGTTGTGCACAAATTTTAGCGAGCCTTCAAAGCAATCTTCTCCAACATCTTCCACATCCTCTCAAGCATAATTTGAAGAAAAGCAAAGTTTCAATCGAGCACATTATCAGCTTATTCTTTAGAATTTAAAAGAGATTATACTCTATTTTTTATATTATGCTGAAACTTTACTTATATTTTTTGATTTCTTTACAAGTTTCTTTAGAGGAAAGAAACTTAGAATTTAGGTCCATCCAAGCCCAGAATTGGATATTGTAGCTTTTGGTTGGTGATCCCAAAAAATCAACTGGGTTGTTAGTGAACCCGAAAAACTAACGGTGTTAGGTTTTGGTTGGTGCTCCTATGAAAATCAACTAGGTTTGTTTGTGAGCTTGAAAAAATAAATACACTATAATCAAGGATAGATTATAGTGAAATTTCCAAAAAAAGCTTGAAGAGTGGACGTAGGAGCGGGTTGCTCCGAACCACTATAAATCTTTGTGTGTTTGTGTTGTACTTTTTTCTTCTATCTCTCTATATACTTTGCATGTTTATAATTCTTACTTTACTTTCATAGTTTGATTTTGTTATCTTAATTCCACTACTCATATTATATACATCTCATCCTCACCACTTAGATTAAAATCAAAGCACATAATTGCTTAGAGTTAAATTTGGCCAAAGCTTTTATAAGAACCCAATTCACCCCCCCCCCCCCCCCCCCCTCTTGGGTTGCTACCTCTAGGCAACAATTGGTATTAGAGTAGGTGCTCTATTATTGATTATTGACCTAACCATCTAGAGCTAAAGATTATGGCAACTCAAATGGAGATTATAATCAATGGCTCACACATCCCCAAAGCATTGAAAGAGCATGATAAAAAAATGGCCCAACTTAATTCTAAGGCCATGAATATACTTTATTACTTCTTAGAGTTAAATATATTTAATGCAATTTCTTCATGTATTTCAGCAAAATATGTATGGGAGAAATTGAAAAGAATTTATGAGGGAGCAAATCAAATAGAAGAATCAAGCTTCCAAGAAGAAAAAGAACCTCATCCCAACCTATGCCTTATGTCTCGTGAGGATGAAAAGAAGAAAAAGAAGAAGAAACAAAAGAAGAAGAATGCATTAGTTAAGGGGGAGCAAAGCAAAGAAGAAAAGAATGAGAAAAAGGAAGAAAGCATCATAAATTCTTGCTTGATGTCTCAAAATGATGAGATAAACATTGATAATTCTTCTGAATTTACATTTGATGAGCTTTAAGAAGCCTTTGATGAACTTATGAATGAATTTAAAAAGTTAAGGCAGAAAAGTTGGAAGCTTAAAAAGAATAATTTCAATTTAATGGAAGAAAAGAATTCTTTAGCTAAAGAAAAAAAAAATCTGATTAAATCTAAAAATTCTTTAAATAAAAAAATTCTTGAGCTTAAAAAGAAAAATGATATTCTAAAATCTTTCCTAGAAGAAAATAAAAATTTTTCAATTAAAAAAAAAGAGCTCTTGAAAGAAAACAAGAAATTAAGAAGAGAAGTTGAGGTTTCGAAACCTATAGCTAAAAAGTTTACAATTAGCTTTGAAAATCTTTAATACTTGGTAAAATCCAATGGGGTTATTTTCAATAAAATAGAAATCAATTTTAATACTTCAAGAGAACAGGAAACTACAAAAGATATTTTTACAAGAGCTTCCATCAAAGATCATTCCTTTAAGTGTTTTAAATATAATCAAATTAACCATAAGATTTTGGAATGCAACTTTAAAAGAATTGGTCAAATCTAGATAAGACAAATTTCGATTCCAAAAGGAACCTTAAATACTAACTCCTATGGACCCAAGATGGCTTGGGTACCAAAAGTTTTGAAGTGATCTTGTAGGTTTGCCAAGCATCTAATGCTCTTAAAAGAGAAAAATATCTTTATTTGGATTCTTTGGATGTCAAGATGATGGATGATGATTGTTGGTATAATCTAAACCTTTTTTTTCATCATACCATCAACAATTGTTAAAATCTTTTTGATTGAATGAATCCTTTAATTAATATGCTTGCATATAAAATTCCTTGCTTGAAATACTTCTTATGTTTAATGGATTGATTTTGATGCTTGCAATGAATTCATATAGTGTTATTGAATGTTTTGATTTTAAAGAATAATATGCTCTCCTATATATATCATGCTATGGATGAAATAGTTTATTTTAAAATTTGACATAATATTTTAAGTCTTTTCATATCAATTTTATAATTAATGAATTTAAATTAGAAGATGCTTATTGAATATGAATGTTTAAATTGCTAAACCAACATGAAAAACTAATTTTTGATATTTTCTCATAAAATTCTTAGATATTGAGATTCTCCTAAAAAGTGCATGACTTAAGTACTTGAAAATAAGACATTCAATTTATACATGATCAAGTACTTCAAGTGTTAATTTGAATTGTATTTTGGGTTAACCCCTAAGGATTTCAAAACTTCCTAGTTGAATTGAACACATAAAGTCTTCATCCTATTTTTCTCTTGATTTGATCTTATTTAAATTGATTATTAGAACCCCCCCAATTGATTATTTTTTATGATCTTCTTGAATCTTTTGAAGATGATATCTAACAAGATGTTTCAAGAAAGTTATCATTTATCTTCAAAGCTAATCTTTTAAAGACAACTTTAGTTTTAAGTAATTGGTTTCAAATAGCTTGCTATTTGCCATGTATTTGATTGATTTATCTTTAGGCAAAAAGAGAAGAATGTCTTTGTTTCAAATATGATTTTACACAGCTATTTGTTTCATATGATATCATTCGAAACAAATTCAAAAATACATACCTTTTCTTAACCTAATTACTTAATATTTCTTATGAAAAGAAAGAAATGATCTTTTTAAAGAATGACTAAAAATTTCTTTATGATTTACCTTAACTAATTTGCTGATATCAATTCAAATTAATTTATCATTTTAAATCCTTAAACTATTTAATTTGAATTAATTCATCTTTATTTAATTCAAAACTAAAATCATTGGTATCAAGCTAAATTTGTAAATTAATCTTTAAATGGTATTGAACCAAGAAAATCATGATTTAATCTAAAACTTAGTTTAATTGATATCAATAAAATCTTTCAAAGAAATGACTTTGTTTGTTAAAGTAAGGGAGAGAAAATATTAAAGAAGAAGTAATCATTTAATAAAAAAGGCCTTTGAAATTGAAAATATATTTTAAATTTTAAAAATCTAAATTTAGTGGTTAAATTCGTGTTGAATTTGCTTGATTTGAAATAACGAAGGAAAGAAAGTTAAAAAGTAAAGTAATCTTGCTATAAGTATGAAAAATAGGGGAAGAGATATTTTCTAACTTGATTTGTTTAAAAATTTTGACTAATTTGAAAACATATTCTTATTCCAAGGAATAAAATTTGAAACTCATTCGAAAATTCAAATTTGATCCTAAATTTCTCATGTGCATTGCAAAATTCTTATGAATTATTTATTTTGAAATAATATTTTACTCAAAGCACTAAATTTAAAAATATGACTATCTTTTGCTTTGATACTATTCATTTTTTTTGCTCAATACATCTCCGATGCATATCTTTTTCGAGCTTAATTGACTAAATTTTTTTAAGTAAAAAAAGATTGAATATTAAAGTATATACTACACTTGATTTCATGATTAAATCCTTTGAAAAGCTCTATTCTTCTTAAAACTTAAAAGTGCATATCCAAAAATTATATTAAAAAAGGATCATATTCATTTACAAAGGGGGAGAGCCTTTATTATTTGAACTCAAGCTAAACTTTTTCAAGAAAAAGTTATTTTATTTTAAAAGGAGAGATAATTTCTTTGATTTAACTTCATAAATTTGATATATCTCTCAATTTAAAGCTTTAATGATAATTTTGATGATTTTGCTTATTTCTTCCCTTGAGCATTTTGATGTTGTCAAAAAGAGGGAGAAGATTTGTTGAGTATATGCTATGTGAGCATATGCTATTTAAATGTACTTAATCCTATACATTTCATGATATTGTTTGAAACATTCAAATTTAAGTTAAAAGAGTTTTGGTATTAGCTTTAATGAAGTGTGTATTCATAATTGTGCATACCATTAATTCAAGATTTATGCTAGTCAATAAATTGAAACACATTAAATGTTTTTTTTATGCATATATTCAAAGTTTTTGCCATCATCAAAAAGAAGAAGATTGTTGACCCCATGATTAATTTTGATAATTGCCAAACTTTGAGTGTTTGAGTTTTTAACCATGTGTTTCATGAGTGGATGTAGGTCTTTCCAAGTATTTGAATTGAAGAATCATTTCAAGAAAAGATCTACAAGAAAAGATTTTTCTTAAGTTTCCAAAGATTAGAAGAAAGAGAGCTCTTTGACCAAAACAAAAAAAATATAAAGTAAAATTTATATAAAAATTAAATCTTTTTGATTGAAAGCAAAAATTTCTCAAAATAGTCTTGGAGCAGTTTTCGAGATGTCTCCTAAATTTTTCGAGAGGTCTCATGGAGTCTGGCATAGTGAAATAGAGTTCTGGCATAGTCTCGAGAGGTCTTGAGTTGAACTCAAGACATCTCGATCTTAGGAGATAGAAACTTAGTTTCTATACTCTGAGAGCGAGAGGTCTCGCAGGATTCTTGAGAGATCTCATGGTTCCAATGAGATGTCTCGTAAAAAATTGAGAGATCTCAAAATCTGATAAGTGGTCTCATGAAAAATCAAGAGGTCTTGATCGGCACGGATAGCCTTCAATGAATAGTTTTTCAACGGCTATTTTTCGATCCCAACAACTATTTCAGAGCTTCCAATGGCTAGAACTCTTACTCCAACCTTCTCTAAAGATATTTAAAAGTGGAGAATCAATTGGAAAATAGAGAAGAAAGAGATTAAGGGATTTAGAGAGAGAATCTTACAGATTTTGTAAGAAACATTGAATATCCAAAGAAAAAAAAAAGAGGAGTGCTGTGCACAGATTTTAGTGAGCTTTCAAAGCAATCTTCTCCAACATCTTCCACATCCTCTCAAGCATAATTTGAAGAAAAGCCAAGCTTTAATCGAGCACATTATCGGCTTGTTCTTTAGGATTTAAAAGAGCTTATACTCTTTTTCTTATATTGCACTGATACTTTACTTGTATTTTTTTATTTCCTTACAAGTTTTTTTGGAGGAAAGAAACTTAGGATTTAGGCCCATCCAAGCCTGGAATTGGACATTGTAGGTTTTGGTTGGTGATCCTGAAAAACCAACTGGGTTGTTAGTGAACCCAAAAAGCTAATGGTGTTAGATTTTGGTTGGTGCTCCTATGGAAACCAACTATGTTTGTTTGTGAGCCTGAAAAAACAAACAAACTATAATCAAGGATAGATTATAGTAAAATTCCCAAGGGAAGCTTGGAGAGTGGACTTAGGAGCGGGTTGCTCCGAAACACTATAAATCTTTGTGTGTTTGTGTTGTGCTTTTTTCTTCTATCTCTTTATATACTTTGCTTGTTTATAATTCTTACTTTACTTTCATAGTTTGATTTTGTTATCTTAATTTTGCTGCTCATATTATATACATCTCATCCTTACCACTTAGATTAAAATCAAAGCACATAAATACTTAGAGTTAAATTTGGCCAAAGCTTTTATAAGAACCTAATTCACACCCCCCCCTCCCCCCGCTCTCTTGGGTTGCTACCTCTGGGCAATAGAACTAATGCCTCTAAGATTGAACTTGAGAAAGTTTGGCAGCTAGAAAAATTGACACAAGTAGCTAAACTTGAACCATATTTGATTAGATCAAACCCAGAGCCCAATGAACCTGCATCCTTAAGGCAATTTGGTAGAGTACCATATCTTCTTGGTTTGCAATGGTGATCCTATGGAACTTGATGAGAATGATGAGGATCCAATCACCTACATGGATAAAATGTAGAGATCCAACTCTAAAAAATAGCTTGAAGCCATGAAATCCAAAATGAAGTCCATGAAGGTCAACGATGTATGTGTTGGTGCATCACCATGGCATCACCTAGTCCTGATACTATGTTGCAGAAGCCCTTGATCTTTAGCATTGACTTGAGGAGACTTTTGACATTCTCTAAGGGCAGCAAACCACCGATCCACCAATTTAGATCTATGATGGGGTGCCTCCCTCCTTGGGCTTGAGGGAGGCACCCTCTTTGGTTGCAGCAACTCTAGAGAGAAGAGAGAAGAGAGAGTAAGGAAGGAAAGATCTATATTCAACCCACGTTATCAAACTCTAATATGTCCTATGTATTTATACATATCTATTAGAATCGACCAAAAACTCTCCTAGCTAACCTAATATATGAAAGCACTCACCGAGCCCATGTACATATCTCTCATATGCTCTCATTCCCTGAATCTAGTCTCGACACATACATGAGTTAGCCTCCTTAAGATCTTATTGGATCAGACTTTAAAATCCCTTAGATTAAGCCTAATCTAAGATCAAACAGAAAATTTCATCCAATTTTGTTCACCACCATCGAGCTATCTCTCTCAAGAGTCGAGCCGACTTGACTTCATTGAAGAAACCAGATCTAAGGTTTTACAGATAGATCTTGAAAACTTTTTCAAGATCTTATAGTGGAAGACTTAAATAAATCAAATATTTATTTAAATCAACATGTAAGCACCTAGATCTCAGATTTATTATATGATCAAGGCATGATATTAAATCAAAAATTAAAATCAAATAAGAAAGTAAAAGGTTGATCAAGTCAACCTAGATCTATACTACATCAAATGTAGGTATGAAGTTAATAGATCAGATCTATTACCCGAGCAAGTTGGACATTCTAACTTGCTGATCCAGGTTTGAGGATGAAGTCACGATCCGCACACGCGTTCGACCTCTAGGAGTCATCCACACGAGCCTATGATCTCTGATCTGAAGTCTGATGTAGGAAATCAGCACAGCATGTTGTACTGTGCTGATCCTTCTTCGATGGTCGATCTGATGCTCCCTTCTTCAAAATTTTGATACTCAAAAATATGAAAAGAAAAATGAGAGTTTACTGATCTAAGACTCTCTTAGAAAAAAATTGAAAAAAAGGAGGAGAGATTGAAAATAAAATAGCCCTAAAAGAAAATCCTCTTCTTCTTCTCTTTTCTCTCACTTAGACAGCTAGTTTGGTGCCTATGGAATCCCCATGCCCAAGGACCCTATTTCTCTAATTTTTGCACACCCCAAACATCTCTCAAAGCTCTATGTTTTATGAAAAAATTAGAATAAAATTCATCCAATAAATAAAAAAAAAGAAGAGTCCAAGTTACATCAAAATCCTAGACTAGGAATATCCAAACATGGAAAGTTGTTGGGGCACCCAAGAGTTGGATGATAAGTGATAAAAATATACTAATAAAAGTATTAAATTATAAAATAAATTAAATTATTTCTTTAAAAATTGATAGTTTTATTAATCTTGTATAGGAAAGAAGGCCACCAATGTGAAGATCTTATTTTTCTGGTTCACATGAAACAAATTTCAGGCAAAACGGACTTCAAACGAGCCCAAAATTGAATTTCAAAAAAAAAAAATCGATTTGGTTCGAACCGGTTCAGAAAATCGGTTCAGCGGTTCAGCCCGATTCGATCGAAACAGCAGACCAACCCACCGACGCAATGCTGACATCAGGATGACGTCAGCATTTTTCACGGCTCACGGTGGACCATTTGGAGGGTATTTTGGGCATTTCACATCAGAAAAAGTGCTCTGATTGGCTGAAGAACGCGGCGGTCCATGCAACACCGGGCTCGCGCATGGTCCACGGAGGGCAATTTGGGAATTTTGGCTGATCCAACGGGCGGTTTTCACTGAAACTTGATCGGACGGTCGAAAAGAAGGTGCTGATGGACGGCATCCGTAGCTCCCGATCGAGATCCAACGGTTGAGATTCATCCCGACGTTAAACTAAAGATCAGAAGGCTTCTTTCTACGCATGATCGGATGGCCCAGATTCGATCCAATGGTTGATCCAATGGCTGGCATTAAATTCCGACTTGATTCTGGATTATTTTAAGGGGTTTTTGAGTGGTTTTTGGACCATTTGATCAACATCTAACGGTCAGAATTATCCAGATCTTAATTTGAGTTGTTTTGGGAGTCTTAAACCTAATTTTTGATGGATTTTGGGGGAAATCAAACTCTTATCTATAAAAACCTACTGTTGTCGTGAAAAAAAAAGGAGAGAGAGAGAGAGAGAGAGAGAGAGAGAGAAGAGAGAGAGAGGAAAAAGAAGAAAAAAAGAAGAAAGAGAGGAGAGAGGTAGAAAGAGAAGAGTGATTTGTGAGAAATCAAAAAAAGGTTTTTGATTTTTCTTCGACGATCAAGACATCGATCAAGGAGCCTCTTCTTCTTCGCCAAGTTCTCCACATCAAGAGCAAGCAGACAATCAATTTCAGCAATCAAACAGTCTAATTTCTCTATGCTTTTTATTTTATTTGCTATTTTTGAACTTGTTATCATGAACTAAATTTTCTTTTACTAAGGCTAAGGTGTAGCCACTCTTTTGATGCAATATTCAGTATGATTTATTTTTAAATTTTATTCATGAGGAGTATATAAATCTGATCTTAATGCTTTTAGATTACTGGCCATCTTCTAATTGATCTGATGAACATAGATGTTACGGACCAAGTACATCTATGTTATTGCTTCTTGATTATATATACCTTGTATTATGAATCAAATTAGAATTCATATGCATGCGGAAATTTTAGTGCGCTTTGGACGCAGCGTATTTTAATTAGAGGGTTTCACAAAACCTAATGCATTAATATTTATTTAAATTACACCTGGACCAAAGGATAATTAATAAATATTAATAGTTTTGCTATGCCTGGACCAAAGGTAGTGAATAAATTAGGAGACTCCACCGTCACATGAAATAAAATTAATCTAAAAATCTGAATATTGTATTGACTGAGTTGGTGAACCGATTGCCTTAGTAATCCATTGCTCTTGAGTTTAAAACCCTAATAATTTACACTCTCTCTATTTAATTAAAAACTTTTAATTATTATTTTTTATTTTTTCTTTAATTTCTTATTCTCATAAATCGATCTTCTAAATAAAGCATAGGAAAGAGCTTTTCAGTACTTATTTTTCCAATCCTCTAGGGATGATACTCTACTCATTCACTTTATTACTTGATCGACTGGTGCACTTGCCATAGCTATAAATTAGCACGCATCAAGTTTTTGGCACCGTTGCCGGGGATTGTGTCTAAAATAATATTAAAATTTTGATCCTAGCTTTACTTTAGAAATTTATTTTTAATTTTTATTATTAAAAAAAAAAAAATTTAGTGCATGACACGTACTGGACATAGTAACTTACTACCTTTAGATCCAGAAATTGAAAGGACCATTAGAAGACTACAACAAGAAGAGAAACATGGCAGCTGAAGATCCTAACGACATCAATCTAGGATTGGATATGGCGACTGAAGGACAGCATGAAGCTATTCGACCAGTACACATCATCCATTAAATGATTACATCACACCATCTATAGCCGATGCAGCTTCGAGCATCAGGAGACCGCCTGTACGAGCAAACAACTTTCGAAATAAAATCGACGATGATCCAGATGATTCAATCAACTGTCCAATTCAGTGGACACATGCATGATGATCCGAATGCCCATATTTCTAATTTTCTTGAACTTTGTGATACTTTTAAAATTAATGGGGTGTCGGATGATGCTATTAGATTAAGGTTATTTTCCTTTCTCTTTACGGGATAAAGCTAAAAAGTTGGCTTCATTCTCTTCCTGCAGGTTCTATCACAACTTGGGATGTCCTAGCCCAAAAATTCTTAGCCAAGTACTTTCCACCTTCCAAGACTGCCTAAGATGCGCAACGATATCACTTCTTTTATGCAGATGGACATGGAGACACTATATGAGGCTTGGGAGCATTTCAAAGGAACTGCTGAGGAGATGTCCACATCATCAACTATCCGTATGGCTTCAGGTACAAACTTTCTATAATGGTTTATCTCCTACTAATCGATTCTATGATTGATGCAGCAGCAGGAGGAACCATTAATCAAAAAATGGAGGAAGAAGCCTTTCGATCTGATCGATGAGATGGCATCAAATAGCTATCAATGGCAGACAGAATGCATGATGCCAAAAAGACTAGCAGCTGTGCAGGGAGTAGATTGCGTGCCAACCTTACTAGCTGAAATTGCAGCCCTTAGAGCCGAAGTCAACAACTTAAAGGGAACAGCTATGCATGTTCAGAGCATTACTTGTGACCTATGTGGAGGAGGACACATGATACGAGCAATTGCCAGACAGGTAATCCTTTTGCTAAAACAACTGATACAGCTAATTATATTGGTAATTTTTTCAGGCCGCAACAAAACAATCCCTACTCCAACACATACAATCAAGGGTGGAGGCAGCACCCAAATTTCTCATGGAGCAATCAAAATGCAGCACAACAGCCACCCCCGGGATTCCAAGTACCTGAAAAGAAGTCCAACATGGAAGAGCTGATGGTCAAATTTATGCAAAACCAAGAAGCAACTATAAAAAATTTGGAAGCCAAACTTAGGCAGGACCAAACAGCAGCAATTCGAAACTTGGAGATGCAAATAGGTCAAATGGCTAAGATAATCTCCGAGAGACCTCAAGGATCCTTGCCAAGCAATACGGAGATCAATCCAAGGGAGCAAGTCAATGCTATCACCCTAAGAAGTGGTACAAAGCTGGAGGAGCCACATCAGAAGAAAGAGACTGAAGAGCCAACTACAAATAAGGAACCATCAACTAAAATTCGTCAGTCACCAAAACAACCAGCAAGATGGATGGTCTCCAGGTATACGGTTTGCTGATCCAAATGTGAAGCCCTACGTGCCGCCACTACCATTCCCAGAGAGACAAATACAGCATCCAGATAAGAAATTTTCTAACTTTTTCAAAATTTTAAAGAATTTACATATTAATATTCCTTTTGTAGATGCTATTACTCAAATGCCCAGGTATGCCAAGTTTCTCAAAGAAATCTTAACAAATAAGAAAAAGCTGAAGGAGCATGAGAGAATAAATTTGAATGAAGAATGCTCAGCAATACTTCAAAATAAATTACCACAGAAGCTAAAAGATCCAGGGAGTTTTACTATCCCCTGCATTATTGGTGATTGTAGTTTTGATAAAGTTTTATGTGATTTAGGAGCAAGCATTAATCTCATGCCTTTTTCTATTTTCAGGAAAGCTGGGTCTAGGAGAACCAAAGCCTACCACTATTACTCTTCAATTAGCCGACAGATCCATTAAATATCCAAGAGGTATAGTGGAGGATGTCTTGGTAAAGGTAAACAAGTTTATTTTTCCTGTTGATTTTATTGTTCTTGATATGGAAGAAGATTATGATGTACCCCTTATTTTAGGGAGACCCTTTTTAGCTACTGGAGGAGCTTTAATAGATGTTCAACAAGGAAAAATTAATTCTTAGAGTCCAAGATGAACAAGTTACTTTTAATGTTTTCAAAGATACTAAACATCCTGATGATAATCAAACTTATTTTCTAATTGATATTATTGACAATTCCATTATATGAGAATTCTGTAGAAAATAGGTTTGAGACTATAAAAGCGAGCAATGTCAAATTGAAAGAGGACTCAATCAAACATGAAAGTATTCCAATTGAAGTGGCACCAGATTGATCCACTTTAGAACTCAAAGAAAGTCAAGCTGAAGACTATAAATCAGAACTACTAGATAGGTTGTTTCTTTTCTTTTTAGTTTTGATCATTTTTCTTTTCTTTTATTTTTTAGTAATTTGTTGTTGCTCTTTTACTGCTCTGGTGTGTATTTTTAATTTTGCAGAAAAATCAATGAGAACTCAAGCAAAATTTCAAAGCTCCAAAGAACCAGACTGAACAAAATCAGGTGTATTCCTTCCTATCCTTTATTGCACCCTTTATTTTTCTTTCTCCTTTAAGACAATGTAGAATAATTAATAAAAAAAAAAAATCATGTGTCAAGAAGAAAATCTTGAGCAAGATAAACTGGATAAGTGATAAAAGATAGAATTATTTGCTAATGAATGTAATGAGTTAAAGAAGTAGATTAGTTGGTCAACTTTTAGCAGCCTACTTAGGTCATTAAAAGATTATTAGCACTTTTTATTGCACATGCACACTAACAAGGCAAAGTAGGTATTGATTATAAGGCCAACTGAGGATTCAATTATCACTGAAAATTGGATAATTAATATACATTCTAATCAAAGAAACTTGAATTTAAGGAAAGAGCTACCTGCCTATAAATAAAGTGCAAAAGATAGAGTATATGTGGATTGCCCAAAGCCTAGTAACTGGGTCTCTGCACCTAGGTCAAGTATGAAAATTCACGTAAAATGGTGAAGGAAAGGCCAGGATGCTCAGCACAAAAAAAAAAAAAAAAAAAAAAAGAGAAAGGCAGTGTGAAAGCTACCTTAATTCATGAGTATAAAATTGAGAATGTATAGAAAATTGACCAAAATAGGTGATAAGAGAGGATACTTTTGTTCTTTTAATTTAATACTGAAATGCTAAAGTTAGTCATCACGAACACAAGTGCTATAGATCTTTGATGTACTCTAAGAAAGTTTTTAATTGTATTGACTGAAAAATTTGCTTCTGAAGCTCAATGCTTAGTTAGCAGTATTTTCTAAACTTTTTGACCTTTAATCCTAGATTTTATCTTTATGATGGATAATCTTATTGAAACATGGTATTAAATAAAACATTGCTAAGGGACTAGCAATGACTAAGTTGGGGGGTGTGATAAGTGGTAAAAATATACTAATAAAAGTATTAAATTATAAAATAAATTAATCTATTTCTTTAGAAATTGATACTTTTATTAATCTTATGTAGGAAAGAAGGCCACCAATGTGAAGATCTTATTTTTTT
>QRFJ01001316.1:24383-112165 GCA_006176705.1 Cocos nucifera | reverse complement strand
AAGAAACTTAAATTTAAGGAAAGAGCTACCTGCCTAAAAATAAAGTACAAAAGATAGAGTATATGTGGATTGCCCAAAGCCTAGTAACTAGGTCTCTGCACCTAGGTCAAGTGTGAAAATTCACGTAAAACGGTGAAGGGAAGGCCAGGATGCTCAGCAAAAAAAAAAAAGAAAAAAAAAGAAAAAAGGGAAAGACAGTGTGAAAGCTACCTTAATTCATGAGTATAAAATTGAGAATGTATAGAAAATTGACCAAAATAGGTGATAAGAGAAGATACTTTTGTTCTTTTAATTTAATACTGAAATGCTAAAGTTAGTCATCACGAACACAAGTGCTATAGATCTTTGATGTACTCTAAGAAAGTTTTTAATTGTATTGACTGAAAAATTTGCTTCTGAAGCTCAATGCTTAGTTAGCAGTATTTTCTAAACTTTTTGACCTTTAGTCCTAGATTTTATCTTTGTGATGGATAATTTTATTGAAACATGGTATTAAATAAAACATTGCTAAGGGACTAGCAATGACTAAGTTGGGGGTGTGATAAGTGGTAAAAATATACTAATAAAAGTATTAAATTATAAAATAAATTAATCTATTTCTTTAAAAATTGATATTTTTATTAATCTTATGTAGGAAAGAAGGCCACCAATGTGAAGATCTTATTTTTCTGGTTCAGATGAAATAAATTTCAGGCAAAACGGACTTCAAACGAGCCCAAAATTGAATTTCAAAAAAAAAAAATCGATTCGGTTCAAATCGGTTCAGAAAACCGGCTCAGCGATTCGGCCCAATTCGACTGAAATAGCAGACCGACCCATCGACACAATGCAGACGTCATGATGACGTCAGCATTTTTTCGCGGCGCATGATGGACCATCTGAAGGGTATTTTGGGAATTTCATAGCAAAAAGCGTGCTCTGATTGGCTGAAGAACGTGGCGGTCCATGCAACACTGGGCTCGCGCATGGTCCATGGAGGGCAATTTGGGAATTTTGGCTGATCCAACGGGCGGCATTCACTGAAACTTGATCGGACGATCGAAACGAAGGCGCTGATGGATGGCATCCGCAGCTCCCGGATCGAGATCCAATGGCTAAGATTCATCCCGATGGTTAAACTAAAGATCAGAAGGCCTTCTTTCTATGCGATCGGATGGCTCAGATTCGATCCAATGGTTGATCCAATGGCTGGCATTAAATCCGACTTGATCTGGATTATTTTAAGGGGTTTTTGAGTGGTTTTTGGACCGTTTGATCAACATCTAATGGGCAGAATTATCCAGATCTTAATTTGAGTTGTTTTGGGAAGTCTTAAAAACCTAATTTTTGATGGATTTTGGGGGAAAATCAAAATTCTTTATCTATAAAAACCTATTGTTGTGGTGAAAAAAAATTAGAGAGAGAGAGAGAGAGAGAGAGAGAGATAGAGAGAAGAGAGAGAGACAGAGAGAAAGAGAGACAGAGAGAAAGAGAGAGAGAGAGAGAAGTCAGAAAAAGAAAAATAAAAAGAAAAAGAGAGGAGAGAGGTAGAAAGAGAAGAGTGATTTATGAGAAATAAAAAAAGGATTTTTGATTTTTTTCGACAATCAAGACATCGATCAAGGAGCATCTTCTTCTTCACCAAGTTCTCCACATCAAGAGCAACAGATAATCAATTTCAGCAATCAAACAGTCTAATTTCTCTATGCTTTTTATTTTATTTGCTGTTTTTGAAACTTGTTATCATGAACTAAATTTTTCTTTTACTAAGGCTAAGGTGTAGCCACTCTTTTGATGCAATATTCAGTGTGATTATTTTTAAATTTTATTCATGAGGAGTATATAAATCTGATCTTAATGCTTTTAGATTACTGGCCATCTTCTAATTGATCTGATGAACATAGATGTTACGGACCAAGTACATCTATGTTATTGCTTCTTGATTATATACCTTGTATTATGAATCAAATTAGAATTCATATGCATGCGGAAATTTTAGTGCGCTTTGGATGCAGCGTATTTTAATTAGAGGGTTTCACAAAACCTAATGCATTAATATTTATTTAAATTACACCTGGACCAAAGGATAATTAATAAATATTAATAGTTTTGCTATGCCTGGACCAAAGGATAGTGAATAAATTAGGAGACTCCACCATCACATGAAATAAAATTAATCTAAAAATCTGAATATTGTATTGACTGAGTTGGTGAACCGATTGCCTTAGTAATCCATTGCTCTTGAGTTTAAAACCCTAATAATTTACACTCTCTCTATTTTCTTAAAAAATTTTAATTATTTTTTATTTTATTCTTTAATTTCTTATTCTCATAAATCGATCTTCTAAATAAAGCATAGGAAAGAGCTTTTCAGTACTTATTTTCCAATCCTCTAGGGATGATACTCTACTCATTCACTTTATTACTTGATCGACTGGTGCACTTGCCATAGCTATAAATTAGCACGCATCAAGTTTTTGGCATGCCGTTGCCGGGGATTGTGTCTAAAATAATATTAAAATTTTGATCCTAGCTTTACTTTAGAAATTTATTTTTAATTTTTATTATTTAAAAAAAAATATTCAAGTGCATGACACGTACTGGACATAGTAACTTACTACCTTTAGATCCAGAAATTGAAAGGAACCATTAGAAGACTACAACAAGAAGAGAAACATGGCAGCTGAAGATCCTAACGACATCAATCTAGGATTGGATATGGCGACTGAAGGACAGCATGAAGCTATTCGACCAGTACATCATTCCATTAAATGATTACATCACACCATCTATAGCCGATGCAGCTTCGAGCATCAGGAGACCGCCTGTACGAGCAAACAACTTTCGAAATAAAATCAGCGATGATCCAGATGATTCAATCAACTGTCCAATTCAGTGGACACATGCATGATGATCCGAATGCCCATATTTCTAATTTTCTTGAACTTTGTGATACTTTTAAAATTAATGGGGTGTCGGATGATGCTATTAGATTAAGGTTATTTCCTTTCTCTTTACGGGACAAAGCTAAGAGTTGGCTTCATTCTCTTCCTGCAGGTTCTATCACAACTTGGGATGTCCTAGCCCAAAAATTCTTAGCCAAGTACTTTCCACCTTCCAAGACTGCTAAGATGCGCAACGATATCACTTCTTTTATGCAGATGGACATGGAAGACACTATATGAGGCTTGGGAGCATTTCAAGGAATTGCTGAGGAGATGTCCACATCATCAACTACCCGTATGGCTTTCAGGTACAAACTTTCTATAATGGTTTATCTCCTACTAATCATTCTATGATTGATGCAGCAGCAGGAGGAACCATTAATCAAAAAATGGAGGAAGAAGCTTTCGATCTGATCGATGAGATGGCATCAAATAGCTATCAATGGCAGACAGAACGTATGATGCCAAAAAGACTAGCAGCTGTGCAGGGAGTAGATTGCGTGCCAACCTTATTAGCTGAAATTGCAGCCCTTAGAGCCGAAGTCAACAACTTAAAGGGAATAGCTATGCATGTTCAGAGCATTACTTGTGACCTATGTGGAGGAGGACACGATACGAGCAATTGCCAGACAGGTAATCCTTTTGCTAAAACAACTGATACAGCTAATTATATTGGTAATTTTTTCAGGCCGCAACAAAACAATCCCTACTCCAACACATACAATCAAGGGTGGAGGCAGCACCCAAATTTCTCATGGAGCAATCAAAATGCAGCACAACAGCCACCCCCGGGATTCCAAGTACCTGAAAAGAAGTCCAACATGGAAGAGCTGATGGTCAAATTTATGCAAAATCAAGAAGCAACTATAAAAAATTTGGAAGCCAAACTTAGGCAGGACCAAACAGCAGCAATTCGAAACTTGGAGATGCAAATAGGTCAAATGGCTAAAGATAATCTCCGAGAGACCTCAAGGATCCTTGCCCAAGCAATACGGAGACAAATCCAAGGGAGCAAGTCAATGCTATCACCCTAAGAAGTGGTACAAAGCTGGAGGAGCCACATCAGAAGAATGAGACTGAAGAGCCAACTACAAATAAGGAACCATCAACTAAAATTCGTCAGTCACCAAAACAACCAGCAGATGGATGGTCTCCAGGTATACGGTTTGCTGATCCAAATGTGAAGCCCTACGTGCCGCCACTACCATTCCAGAAGAGATAAATACAGCATCCAGATAAGGAATTTTCTAACTTTTTCAAAATTCTAAAGAATTTACATATTAATATTCCTTTTGTAGATGCTATTACTCAAATGCCCAGGTATGCCAAGTTTCTCAAAGAAATCTTAACAAATAAGAAAAAGCTGAAGGAGCATGAGAGAATAAATTTGAATGAAGAATGCTCAGCAATACTTCAAAATAAATTACCACAGAAGCTAAAAGATCCAGGGAGTTTTACTATCCCCTGCATTATTGGTGATTGTAGTTTTGATAAAGTTTTATGTGATTTAGGAGCAAGCATTAATCTCATGCCTTTTTCTATTTTCAGGAAGCTGGGTCTAGGAGAACCAAAGCCTACCACTATTACTCTTCAATTAGCCGACAGATCCATTAAATATCCAAGAGGTATAGTGGAGGATGTCTTGGTAAAGGTAAACAAGTTTATTTTTCCTATTGATTTTATTGTTCTTGATATGAAAGAAGATTATGATGTACCCCTTATTTTAGGGAGACCCTTTTTAGCTACTGGAGGAGCTTTAATAGATGTTCAACAAGGAAAATTAATTCTTAGAGTCCAAGATGAACAAGTTACTTTTAATGTTTTCAAAGATACTAAACAAACTGATGATAATCAAACTTATTTTCTAATTGATATTATTGACAATCCATTATATGAGAATTCTGTAGAAAATAGGTTTGAGACTATAAAAGCGAGCAATGTCAAATTGAAAGAGGACTCAATCAAACATGAAAGTATTCCAATTGAAGTGGCACCAGATTGATCCACTTTAGAATTCAAAGAAAGTCAAGCTGAAGACTATAAATCAGAACTACTAGATAGGTTGTTTCTTTTCTTTTTAGTTTTGATCATTTTTCTTTTCTTTTATTTTTCAAAAATTTATTGTTGCTCTTTTACTACTTTGGTGTGTATTTTCAATTTTGCATAGAAAAATTAATGAGAACTCAAGCAAAATTTCAAAGCTCCAAAGAACCAGACTGAACCAAATCAGGTGTATTCCTTCCTATCCTTTATTGCACCCTTTATTTTTCTTTCTCCTTTAAGACAATGTAGAATAAGTTAAAAAAAAAAAAAAATCATGTGTCAAGAAGAAAATCTTGAGCAAGATAAACTGGATAAGTGATAAAAGATAGAATTATTTGCTAATGAATGTAATGAGTTAAAGAAGTAGATTAGTTGGTCAACTTTTAGCAGCCTACTTAGGTCATTAAAAGATTATTAGCACTTTTAATTGCACATGCACACTAACAAGGCAAAGTAGGTATTGATTATAAGGCCAACTGAGGATTCAATTATCACTGAAAATTGGTAATTAATATACATTCTAATCAAAGAAAATTGAATTTAAGGAAAGAGCTACCTGCCTAAAAATAAAGTGCAAAAGACAGAGTATATATGGATTGCCCAAAGCCTAGTAACTGGGTCTCTGCACCTAGGTCAAGTGTGGAAATTCATGTAAAATGGTGAAGGAAAGGCTAGGATGCTCAGCATAAAAAAAAAAAAAAAAAAAAAAAAAGAAGAAGAGAAAGGCAGTGTGAAAGCTACCTTAATTCATGAGTATAAAATTGAGAATGTATAGAAAATTGATCAAAATAGGTGATAAAAGAAGATACTTTTGTTCTTTTAATTTAATACTGAAATGATAAAGTTAGTCATCATGAACACAAGTGCTATAGATCTTTGATGTACTCTAAGAAAGTTTTTAATTATATTGACTGAAAAATTTGCTTCTGAAGCTCAATGCTTAGTTAGCAGTATTTTCTAAATTTTTTGACCTTTAATCCTAGATTTTATCTTTATGATGGATAATCTTACTGAAACATGGTATTAAATAAAATATTGCTAAGGAACTAGTAATGACTAAGTTGGAGGGTGTGATAAGTGGTAAAAATATACTAATAAAAGTAGTAAATTATAAAATAAATTAAATTATTTCTTCAGAAATTGATACTTTTATTAATCTTGTGCAGGAAAGAAGGCCACCAATGTGAAGATCTTATTTTTTTGGTTCACATGAAATAAATTTCAGGCAAAACGGACTTCAAACGAGCCCAGAATTGAATTAAAAAAAAAAATCGGTTCGGTTCGAACCGGTTCAAAAAATCGGTTCAGCGGTTCGGTTCGATTCGATCGAAACAGCAGACCAACCCACCGACGCAACGCTGACGTCAGGATGACGTCAGCATTTTTTGCAGCTCATGGTGGACCATCCGAAGGATATTTTAGGCATTTCACATCAGAAAAAGTGCTTCGATTGGCTAAAGAACGCAGCGGTCTATGCAACACCGGGCTCGTGCATTGTCCACGAAGGGCAATTTGGGAATTTTGGCTGACCCAATGGGCGGTTTTCATTGAAACTCGATCAAATGGCCGAAGCGAAGGCACTGATGGATGGCATCTACAGCTCCCGATCAAGATCCAACGGCTGAGATTCATTCTGACGTTAAACTAAAGATCAGATGGCTTCTTTCTACGCGATCGAACGACCTAGATTCGATCCAACGGTTGATCCAATGGCTGATATGAAATCCAACTTGATCTGGGTTATTTTAAGAGGCTTTTGAGTGGTTTTTGGATCGTTTGATCAACATCTAATGGGCAGAATTACTCAGATCTTAATTTGAGTTGTTTTAGAAGTCTTAAACCTAATTTTTGAGGGATTTTTTGGGGGAAATCAATCTCTTGATCTATAAAAAGCCTGTTGTTGTCGTGAAAAAAAGAAAGGAGAGAGAGAGACAGAGAGAAAGAGAGAGAGATAGAGAGAGAAGTCAGAAAAAAAAAATAAAAAGAAAAAGAGAGGAGAGAGGTAGAAAGAGAAGAGTGATTTATGAGAAATAAAAAAGGGTTTTTGATTTTTTTCGACAATCAAGACATCGATCAAGGAGCATCTTCTTCTTCGCCAAGTTCTCCACACTAAGAGCAAGAGAGAATCAATTTCAGCAATCAAACAGTCTAATTTCTCTATGCTTTTTATTTTATTTGCTATTTTCGAATTTGTTATCATGAACTAAATTTTCTTTTATTAAGGCTAAGGTGTAGCCACTCTTTTGACGCAATATTCAGTGTGATTATTTTTAAATTTTATTCATGAGGAGTATATAAATCTGATCTTAATGCTTTTAGATTACTGGCCATCTTCTAATTGATTTGATGAACATAGATGTTACGGACCAAGTACATCTATGTTATTGCTTCTTGATTATATACCTTGTATTATGAATCAAATTAGAATTCATATGCATGTGGGAATTTTAGTGTGCTTTGGAGGCAGCGTATTTTAATTAGAGAGTTTCACAAAACCTAATGTATTAATATTTATTTAAATTACACCTGGATCAAAGGGTAATTAATAAATATTAATAGTTTTGCTATGCCTAACCAAAAGGTAGTGAATAAATTAGGAGACTCCACCATCACATGAAATAAAATTAATCTAAAAACCTAAATATTGTATTGACTGAGTTGGTGAATCGATTGCCTTAGTAATCCATTGCTCTTGAGTTTAAAACCCTAATAATTTACACTCTCTCTATTTAATTAAAAACTTTTAATTATTTTTTTTGTTTTCTTTAATTTCTTATTCTCATAAATCGATCTTCTAAATAAAGCATAGGAAAGAGGTTTTCTGTACTTGTTTTCCAATCCTCTAGGGACGATACTCTACTTATTCACTTTATTACTTGATCGACTGATGCGCTTGCCATAGCTATAAATTAGCACGCATCATTGGGTGCCTCCTCCATAATTATTGGCATGGACAAGCAAGAGAGGGTGAACAAAAAAAGAGATTATTTTCATGAAACAAGAGAAGAATTAATTAAAAGAGGGGGCAGCACTCAAGGGAAGGTATTTTGGTCAATAAGGATTCTATCTCATAGAATCCTAAGTAAAACTAGTTTCTTTTTTGACTTGGTCTTCCAACAAATTGACTTATGAGAAAAGAAAAAGAGAAAGAGGGCATGAGAAGCTATGGGAGTGGAGAATTTTCATGTAAGAAATAAAACAAAAAAGGCATGGGGCATGAGGATTATGTGGCGCAAGTGATAGAGAGTCCTAGTCACACTAGGACTCCTATTTTGACTTAGTCAACCATGATCTTTTAACCAAGTAAAATCAAAATTAAACCAATCCAATTAAATAAGACCCTAACCCATTGAAGGACTTAATTAAATTAGATTAAATTAGATTTATTTTTAATTTATTTTCTAATTAAATTAGAAAATTGGGTTAATTCGAGTCCAAGTTACACTAGGACTAGTTCTTTCTTGCACTTGGCTTATCCAATAAACCGATTGAACTTTATCCAATCAAGCCCAAACTAAATCTAATTAAATTATATTTAATTAGACTTAATCTTAGCCTATTGGCTTAATCAAATTAAGCCAATTAGCAATCTAATTGCTAATCGATCCTCCAGCAATACTTGCACTAGGTTAAACACCAATCGTATAGATTGTTTAATCCTAGAACGATTCTTAATCATTGATAAACCATCCGATCAGATCATAAGCTCTAATATGTGTAATCTCATAGGTCCAACCTAAGTCGGTAGCATAGAAATAAATTTTTGTATTAATCAAAGTGACCATCTAGCAATAATACCCGATGGCTGGATAGATCGAAGCTGTAGAACACCATCCTTAGAACTCATGCGGATATAGTTTTCATATAATTCATCTCCTTGACCACAATGCTCATAGGATACCTCAAAGTTCAACTATCAATTTTGATCAGGTTATCCACATTGTATTTTAAAATATCAAATCCATCTAATGGATTATCCTAGTCAAAATTTTGCTATATTGAAATACAGTGATACGTTCTTCTCCAGTTCTTGGAGTGGTCAATTCTATCTTGATCACACTTCAACATTGCAAGTACTTGACTATACCTAGAAGCCTTCCATTGCTAAATTAAAAGTTCAGTTAGTTTGATACCAAAGCAAACTGAGTGCTTGCAAGTCACTGAGATGATCTCTAGTCTAAGGGATACTTATACCTATATCGCATCAGAGACATTCTCGACAGTAAAATACTCTAGAGTTGGTCATGTTCAATGATGATGTATCCATACATCTCATCTTTATGCCATACCAGTGTCTCCACTCTTTGGTTAAGAGGACAACCAACCTATATGGCATATAGCGACCTATGCTTGATAGACGCTGTTCTCCTAATTAATAGCCTATCATTTGATCGTGAATAAATTTAAGGACTAATCGATAAATCCTCACTTTATCGAAACTAAACAGTCCTAAGGACTTCATCACAATAATGGAGTTCATTAGAAGATATAAACTTATGATGAAAAAGATACCAAAATATTTTTATTGATTAATAAATCAGTTACAATTACAAAATAGCTCAATCGTCAATAGGCTGATCATTGACTTTGGAACATAATTTTTAATAACTCCCACTTATCCTAAAGCCACTCAGCACAGTATCTAATATCCATCTTCAAATTATGGTTATCAAACTCCTTGATTGCCAGGGCTTTAGTGAAGCGGTCGGCTAGGTTCTTCTTTTCGTCGATCTTCTGTAGGTCGATATCACCACGATCTACGATTTCATGGACCACATGAAAGCGGCACAGAATGTGCTTTGTCCGCTAGTGTGCCTTCGATTTCTTTGCTTGAGCTATGGCACCAGTACTGTCGTAGTAGAGCAGGACTGGACCATCAATGAAGGATACTACTCCAAACTCAGTGATGAACTTCCTCAGCCACATAGCTTCCTTTGCTGCATTTGATGCTGCCATGTACACTACTTCACAAACAGAGTCAGCCACTATATGCTGCTTGAAACTTTTTCAATAGATGGCTCCACCATTTAGAGTAAAGATATACCTCGACATATTTTTACTGTCATCATGGTCAGATTGAAAGCTAGAGTGTATAAACCCTACAAGCTTCAGATCTAACTCACCATAAACCAACCATTGGTCCTTAGTATTTCTCAAATACTTAAGGATGGTTTTAACCACCTTCCAATGATTTTCTCTAGGATCAAACTGGTATCTACTCATCACTTCTAGAGATTATGCTACGTCTGGTCTCGTACATGTCATTACATACATAATAGATCCTACTACCAAAGTATATGGGATTCTACTCATATGCTCTCTCTCTTCAGGAGTTGTCGGACAATCTTTTTTAGAGAGAGAATTTTCTTAGCCTATCAGAAGATAGCCCTTTTTGAAATTCTCTATGCTGAACCTCTTCCATACAGTTTCTATGTACGTGGACTTAGATATACCAAGCATCTTTTTAGATCTGTCCCTATAGATCTTTATTTCTAGGATGTAGGATGCTTCATCCAAGTCCTCCATGGAGAACTATGATGACAACCAGACTTTTATTCCTTGCAGTTTGGGGATATCATTTTCGATTAAGAGAATGTCATCCACATACAAAATAAGGAATACCACTGCTGGACCATTTGCCCATTTATAAATGTACGGTTCTTCTCCATTCTTAATAAAGCCATACATTTTGATCACTTTATCAAAATGCATGTTCCAACTCCGAGATGCCTGCTTCAATCTATAAATAAATCTCTGAAACATGCACACCTTGGACTCATCTGTGGATGTGAACCCTTCAGGTTGTATCATATACACCTCTTCTATCAACTCTCCATTTAGGAAAGCTATCTTCACATCCATCTGCCAGATTTGATAGTCTAGATGGGCAGCAATGGCAAGCATGATCCGAATGGACTTGAGCATTGCCATAGAGGAGAACGTCTCGTCATAGTCAATACCATAATATTGACAATATTTCTTGGCAACCAGAAGGGCTTTATAGGTCTCCACCTTTTCGTTTGTGCCCTTCTTCCTTTTGAAGACCCATTCATACCCAATGGATTTAACCCCTTCAGGTAGGTCAACTAATGTCCATACATCATTGACCTTCATGGAATTCATTTCAGATCTCATGGCTTCTAGCCATTTCTTAGAGTCGGATCTCTACATCGCATCCATATAAGTGATCGAATCCTCATCGTTCTCATCGAGTTTGATGGGATCACCATCCTGGACTAAGAATCCATAGTATCTATCTGGATGGCATGGTACTCTACTGGATCTCTTTAATGGTATGGGTTCACTAGGCCTTAGATCTGATCTAGTCAAATCCGATTTAGGTTCAACATTCTGTGTCGGACTTTCTACCTATTGAACTTCATCAAGTTCAACCTTAGAGGCAACAATTCCTTCACCAAGGAACTTCTTTTCCAAAAAGGTTGCCCTAAGACCGACGAACACCTTTTATTCATCAGCATGGTAGAAATAGTATCCTTTGGTCTCTTTTGGGTACCCTATGAATGTACACTCATCAAACCTAGATTCAAGTTTGCTTGCAACTAATCGTTTGACATAAGCCGAGCACCCCCAAAGTCTAAGGTGTGAAAGTGCTGGTTTACGCCCTGTCCATATCTTATATGGGGTTTTAACTATAGACTTACTTGGAATCCTATTTAATAGATAATAAGTCGATTCAAGTGCATATCCCCAGAAGGATATCGGCAAGCTGGCAAATCCTATCATAGATCGGACCATGTCTAACAAAGTCCAATTTCTCCTTTCAGACACACCATTATGCTGTAGTGTTCCAGAAGGAGCCCATTGGGAGAGAATTCCATTCTCTTGTAGATACGTGAGAAACTCACCAGAAAGGTATTCTCCTCCTTGGTCAGATCGAAAAGTTTTAATACTCTTCCTAGTTTAGTTTTTTACTTCACTTCAAAATTGTTTGAACATTTCAAAAGAATCCGACTTATGTTTCATCAGATAGACATATTCATATCGGGATAGATCATCTATGAAAGTGATAAAGTAGACATATCCATCTCTAGCACTTATGCTCATTGGTCCACATACATCAGTATGTATTAGACCTAAGAGCTCATTGGCTCTCTCACCTTTTCTAGTAAAAGGTGACTTGGTCATTTTGCCAAGAAGATAGGACTCACAAGTTGAAAGTGATTCGTAATCATTGACTTTGAGGATTCCCTCTTGAGTCAACCTGTTTATCCTATTCTTATTTATATGACCTAGCCTATAGTGCCATAAGTAGATATTTGATATACTATCTAATCTTGGATGCTTGCCAGTAGAATAGACTACATTAATAGGTTGTGATAACATATATACACCATTGTTCAATTATCCATAGAAAGAAATAATACCATTCATAATGATGTTACAAACTTATTTCTTTATTGAAATTTCATAATTGTTCATGGCCAAAAGACCTATAGAAATGATATTTAAAAAGAAACTAGAACAGAAATGACAATTACTAAGAACAACGGTATGAGATTCAAATACAAGTTTCAAAATTCCTAAAGCTAGAACTGAAACTGATCTTTCATCTCCAACATTTAGAAATCTCTCATCTTGCTCGAATTTTCTACTGACCTGCAACCCCTACAATAAATTGCAAATATGGTAAGGGCTATCGATATCCAATATCTAGTTAGTAATATCATAAATATAAAAATTACAAGGAGTTATCATATAAATACCTTGCCCAGTAATAGCTTGCTTCTTTCTCTATCTGTTCAAGTCCAGGGAGGTAATGTACTGAGGATAGTTTCTCTTCCAGGGCCTCCACTTCTTGCAAAAGAAGCATTTAGCTTGACTCTTATCGGGCTTGATCTTTCTGGTCTGGCCCTGCACTGATGTCCAAGCCTGAACTTGCACCTTCTTTATTTTTTCTTCTTGTTCTTTCTTTTTCTAAAGGGTCGAGAACCAGAAGACCACCCTCCCACTAAGTTCACCGATTCTTTATGGAGCTAGTGATCCTTCTCAAAGTTCTAAAGTAACCCTGGTAAGCCATGGTAGTTTACTTCAGGCTTCGTCATTCTGTAATGAGTAAGAAAAGGGAGATAGGACTTTGGCAGCGAGTTCAGTATTACATCTTTCCTAAGTTGTTCATGCAAGAAAAAGCTGAGTTTGCTCAAGCGCTCTATCAGCTCTATCATATACAGTACATGATTAGTGATAGAGGCTCTATCCCGCATTTTGGCGTTGAAGATGGCGCAACTAGTCTTGCGCCTCTCAAAGTCATCAGGTGTGCCAATAGAATCCTCCAATACTTGGAGCATTTCATTTAGCTGAGCTATCTCAAACCTATGACTGAACTCATCACTCATCGCAATCAGCATAATGCAGCGCACCATGGTTCGATCACTAAGCCACTTTTGATAAGTATCTCTGACTGTTCCACGTGCATTGATAGCTGGCTCCTCAGGTGCAGGATCCGTCAGCACATATATGATCTATTCATGCTCCAGGATAATCTTCAACTTTCGGTATCAGCTATCGAAGTTGGGTCCCACCAACTTACCATTGTCCAACAATGATTGGAGTGGTAGGAAAGTGGCCATGTCTGCACAAAGAAAAATCAAAACCTAATTAGTAATTGATTCATTAAACCTAATGATTTGGACTTTAATCAAAAGGTTTCTCCCACTATTTTATTCAAATTGATAGCCTCTATCTTCAATTCAAGGAATTACCCTAATTCCTTAGTGGATACTAGAATCCACATAGACTATACACGAGTCCAACTTTGGTTGGCCCATCTATGTACATCTAGGGGTAGGTTCATAACTAATTATTTCTTCAAATAATTTTTAGTAATTAAATTTTATCCCAAGCCCTGATCAGTTGGCTTTGGTCTTCTCAAAAAAGGATCCAGTTAGGTTCAACCATTAACATGACCATACATAGCCCATCCAACCAATGAATGATCAGGCCTAACTTTGGTTAGCCCACCTGACCATCATTTAGAAAGATGTATCCAAGAGATCATATAATGAATGATAATTCCATCAATCGATAAGCACCAGGCCTTTGGGCCTCCAATGATTATCCAACTGATGGACTCATTATCATCCATTTTAATGGGAGGCTATGATCTAGTTATCATATAATTATTTTATTTTAGAGACCTAATAATTTTAGAGAATTTAATTTATAGAAGTGAGTAGGTTAGATTAACCAGCTTGTCATGATCCTCCCACTAACTTCACCAAGTCAGCTTAAGGAAGATCATTAATAAGCTGGTCTAGGAGCACCTAAATCAGTCAAACTGATTTACCTAGCTGACATGGATCAGCTTGAATAGTTAAGCGATCTTATCAAAATATAATCCCACCAAAAGGCTAGGTAAGTTTGATTAGTGGAAGGGTCTGCTAGGCTTGCCTTAGACACCATCAGAAATGGCCAGGTAAGCGAGCTGCCAATTAAAAACCATTGGTCTAGTTTATCTTAGATATCAACTGATTTAATTAGTTTTAATTAGATCAATCTAACAGTTTGTGCTAGACCACATAGATAAGAATCAAGTCCATCTTGGGTCTTATTAAAGACATGGACTTGACCAACTACAACTATTGCAATTGATCTAGAGAATCCTTAACCTAATCTAAGACAACAATTGATTAGATTTAGTCAATTCTTTGATTAAGTCCATTCTTTAATCTAACCCTAGGTCTAATCTAATTAATGGACCTAATCTCCACTAACCCATTAACCCAATGTGTTATGATTTGTGTCATAGGATTTTCAATTTACAATCCTAGAACCTAATCAAACAACTTCTTAATTCTTAATTAAGTTTTGGGCTGAGGGTTGGGGTTTGGCTTTTCAAAAATAGTTTTTATGTTTGTAAAATATTTTGACAATATGATTTTAACAATCAAGTTGCATGTTTAATTCATAATCAATATGCAAGTAACATAAATATGAATCTACTTTAGATCTAATCTAAACAGGTTCATATAATTGAAACAGTTTCAATAATAATCAATCATAAATCTTCCTAGATCAAATCTAACATATTTATGAAGATTAAAATTAGATTAAAATATTTTTAATCAGATCATAAAATTTCTTAGATCTAATTTAAAATTTTATGATCAATATTTTAGATCAGCACGTACTAGGATAACTTATTCACTGTAAGGGATAAACCTTACAGCAGGATAACCTTATGGCAGTCCGTGCAATATAAAATATTTTAATTTTATATTTAAAACTATTTTAAATCTATTAATTTATAAATAAAATTAGATTAAATCTAATAAATTTTGATTAGAGTCAGATCATCATGAACTAGGATAACCTATTCACTATAAGGGGTAAACCTTACAGCAAGACAACCTTATGACAATTCGTGAGATCTAAATTTTTTTTTAATTTTAGATTTAATACTTAGATTATACATTAGATTTAATCTAAGCAATAATATAAACATGCATAAAAATCATGTAATAACAATCTGGCTCTAATACCAATTCAAGGAACCAGATCTAGGGTTTTATAGGTTTATCTTGAAAACTTTTTCAAGATCTTGCAACAAAAGACTTAAATAAATAAAATATTTATTTAAATAAATATATAAATATCTAGATCTTAGATTTATTACATAATCAAGATATGATATTAAATTAAAAATTAAAATTAAATAAGAAAGTAAAAGGTTGATCAAATCAACCTAGATCTACACTACATCAAATGCAGGTATGAAGTTAATAGATCAGATCTATTATCTGAGCAAGTTAGACATTCTAACTTACTGATCTGGGCTTGAGAATGAAGTAATGAGCTGCACACATATCCAACCTCTAGAAGTTATCCATATGAGCCTACAATCTCTGATCTGAAGTCCGATGCAAGAAATCAGCACAGCATGCTAGTACTGTGCTGATCCTTCTTCGATGGTCAATCCGATAGTCCCTTCTTTAAAATTTGGACTCTCCAAAATATGAGAAGGAAGATGAGAGTTTACTGATCTAAGACTCTTTTAGAAGAAACTCAAAAAAAGGAGGAGATATTGAAAATAAAACAGTCCTAGAAGAAGACCCTCTTCTTCTTCTCTTTTCTCTCACCTAGACAGCTAGTTTGGTACCTATGGAACCCCCATGCCAAAGAACCCTCTTCCTCTGATTTTTGCACATCCCAAACCTCTCCCAAATCTCTATATTTTTAAAAAAAGTTAGAATAAAATTCATCCAATAAATAGAGAAAAAGAATAGTCCAAGTTAGATCAAAATCTTAGACTAGGAATATCCAAACATGAAAAATTGTTGCGGTGCCTCCTCCACAATTATTGGTGTGAACTAGCAAGGAAGGGCACATAAAAAAGGATATTATTTTTATACAATAAGAGAAGAATTAATTAAAAGATGGGGCAACACTCAAGGGAAGGTGTTTTGGTCAATAAGGATTCTATCTCATAAAATCCTAAGCAAAACTAACTCCTCTTTTAACTTGGTCTTCCAACAAATTGCCTTATGAGAAAAGGAGGAGAGAAAAAGGGTATGAGAAGCCATGGAAGTGGAGAATTTTTACATAAGAAATAAAACAAAAAGGGCATGAGGCATGAGGATTAAGTGGCACAAGTGATAGGGAGTCCTAGTCACGTTAGGACTCCTATTTTGACTTGGTCAAACAAGATCTTTTAACCAAATAAAATCAAGATTAAACCAACCCAATTAAATAAGCCCCTAACTCATTTAAGGACTTAATTAAATTAAATTAAATTAAGTTAAATTAAATTGTAATTTATTTTTTAATCAAATTAAAAAATTGGGTTAATTCGACTCCTAGTTAGACTAAGACTAGTTCTTTCTTGCACTTGGCTTATCCAATAAATCAATTGAACTTGATCCAATCAAGTCCAAAACAAATCTAATTAAATTATATTTAATTAAACATAATCTTAGCCTATTGACTTAATCAAATTAAGTTAATTAGCAATTCAATTGCTAATCGATCCTCCTACAACACTTGCACTAGGTTAAACACCAATCGTATTGATTATTTAAGCCTAGAATGATTCTTCATCATTGATCAACCATCCAATCAGATCGTAAGCTCTAATGTGTGTGACCTCATAGATCTAAATCTATGTCGATAGCATAAAAATCAATTTTTATACCAATCAAAGTGACCATCTAGTAATGATACCTAACGGTCGGATAGGTCGAAGGTGTAGAACACCATCCTTAGAACCCATGCGGATATAGTTTTCATATAATTCATCCCCTTGACCATAATGCTCGTAGGACATCTTAGAGTTCAACTATCAACTCCAGCTAGATTATCCACATTATATTTTAAAATATGAAATCCATCTAATGGATTACCTTGGCCAAGGTTTTGCTATATTGAAATACAGTGATACATTCTTCTCCAACTCTTGGAGTGGTCAATTTCATCTTGATCACACTCCAACTTCGCAAGTACTTGACTGTGCCCAGAAGCTTTTTATTACTGAATTAAAAATTCAGTTAGTCTGATACCGAAGTACAATGAGTTGCTTGCAAGTCACTGAGGTGATCTCAGGTTTAAGCGATACTTATACCTATATCCCATCAGAGACATTCTTAATAGCAGAATGCTCTGAACTTGATCACGTTCAATGATGATGTACCTATACATCTCATCTGTATGCCATATTAGTATATCTACACTCCTTAGTTAAGAGGACAATCAATCTATATGGCATATAGTGACCTATTCTCAATGGATGCTATTGTCCTAATTAACAACCTATAATTTGGTCGTGAATAAATTTAAGGACTAATCGATAAATCCTCTCTTTATCAAAACTAAACTGTCCTAAGGACTTCATCACAATAATGAAGTTCATTAGAAGATGTAAACTTCTGATGAAAAAGATGTCAAAATATTTTTATTAATTAATAAATCAATTATAATTACAAAATAGCTCAACCATCAATAGGCTGACGATTGGCTTTAGGACATAATTTCCAACATGCATTTCGCTCGAATCCTATCTTCTGTTTGTTTAAGATAGCCGGCTCAACTACACCTCGAGCTGACTCGATCTCTGCCCGAGCTGATTTGACTGCATATCGAAGTCAGCTTGTGTATGTGTCAGCCCCTATCTTGGTTGATTCTTTTACTTGGCTTTGGTCCCTTGCTCCATATTATGTCCTCGATCTCCGGAGCACCTACCAAGCTCCTCAAGATCTTCACATCTGAACCTCGAGCTCGTGTAGGGCTACATGCCACCTTCACCTAAACAACTCCTATCCTAGCCCTAGGACTCACACCCATCCTAGTCTCTCGGAGCCAATACCCTGGCTCCTCCTGTGGCCTTCCAAGGTTTGGGAGCACCACGTCAAATCCTACAATCTCTACCATGATATGCCCAAGCCTTGGCACACCTGACAATGTTCTCCTGCATAAACCTGATGTCGATGCATGCCCTGATAGCTCTTTGTGCACATCTTGCCACTACCATTCTTCTTCAACTACTAAGCTCCCTTTGAGGCCTTTGGGATGATCGTCTCCACCACTGAAGACTTTGGCTTGCTTCTATGCACCACCTTTGGAGTTGTAAGCACCCTTCTACTTGGCAGCCGCATCAACTATCCTAAATTTTTTTGAAGAATTTACAACAATCCTATGTTGGTGCTTGCTGCATATCCTGACACGATCTCCTCAGAACTTTGCCTATCCTTCTGCACATGCTGCTCCATTTGGAACTGTGCATCTCCGACATTAGTGCTAGGATATTGGTCCTGCTACACTCCTCCTTTCTAAACTTGTGTCAAAACTCTCTCCATCTATGAAGCCATCCCTGATCGATGCTTCACCTAAAATCAAAGTCCTTCTGATGCTGTAGAAGCTAACTCTATAACCAAGTCCCTTGAGGCCAACCATCCAATGCTGCACTGTTGGGCCTGCCGCTGCACCTTGAATATAGTTGCTGCTCCTTAAGACCCTTTGCACTCCATGGATCCCCTCCAAAGCCATCTCGAATACCTCTGCAACCTACAGGCACCTTCAAAATCTAAGAGCTCCTCCAACTCATCTGAATCCAGCAACTTAATCCTAGAAAATTCCACCCTAGCCTTCTCCTCTTTTGCTTTTGCATCAGCCATCACTTCAGTTGCACCCAGAGGAACTACAGTTCAAACCTAGTCTAGGGCTCAAACCCACCTATCTCATCCTAAGGCTCTTAAGACTTCCTTGCTCTCCCTAAGACTTGCTCCCAGTCTCCTTGAGATGCCTCCTGACACTCTACTGAGATACCTCCCTCGACTACTATACTGTCGAGCCTCTCTCAGCCCCATGCCTCCAGGAAAGCACTAGTACAACACCCCAGCACTCCCTACCTCATCTCGACACTGCCTCCTTACAGGTATTTGGGTCCTTTCTTGCTGTACACAAACCATCCTCCACTTGAATCATTTCTCTCCCTAGTGCTCCTATAGAAGGAACTTGATGCAAGATCAACCATCTAGCACTAACCTATTGGACCTCCATGGATCATCCATCTGTATCATCTCTAAGGCTTCGTAAATCCATGCTCTAGTCGAACCACTGAATGTATCTCCAACTACTTCTCCCATCTTCCTACAACTGAAGGATGTATAGTTGCTTCTTCAGCTTTCTTTTGATCATAACCTTTTGAGAAACCTTTCTTCATCCATCAAATAGTCCCACACTCCCATCTTCCTAGAGAACCTTGTCACCTGTCATACATCCCGATCTCTCCAACCAAGATCGATCAAAAAATCATGCACATAAACCTTCCACCCTAGAAAAAACCCTTCCCATTAATTCTCTCAGTCTCTACCTTCAACCCGCTGCTTTTGGTTGTCCAAACCATAATAATAACAAAGGTAGATCCAAGACATACCATGGAATATATGTGCAGATTTATGATTTCATCTTGTACGACTTCTCCTTCGCTTCCATGCACCATCAAGCTTTGATACCAAATTATTGGTGCATCACCATGGCATCACCTAGCACTGATACCATGTTACAAAAGCTTCTGATCTTTAGCATGGACTTGAGGAGACCTTTGATATTCTTTAAGGACAACAAACTATCAATCCACTAATCTAGATCTATGATGGGGTACCTCCCTCCTTGGGCTTGAGGGAGGCACCCCCCTTGGGGTGGCAACCTAGAGAGAAGAGAGAAGAGAAATTGAGAAAGAAAAGATCTATATTCAATCTAGGTTATCAAATCCTAATACATCTTATGTATTTATACATAGCTATTAAGCTCGACCAAAAACTCTCCTGGCTAATCCAATATATGAAAGCATCCAACGAGCTCATGTACATATGTCCCACATGCTCTCATCCCCTGGATCTAGTGCCGATCCATACATGAGTTAGCCCCCTTGAGACCTTATTAGACCAGGCCTTAAGACCCCTTAGATTAAGCCTAATCCAATACCAAACAGAAAACCCCATCCAATTCTGCTTGCCACCATCGAGCTAGCTCTCTCAAGAGTCAAACTAGCTCGACTGCATAGTGCCCAAACTCTATCTTCTATCTGCCTGAGATAGTCAGCTCGATTGTGTCCTGAGCCAGCTCGATCTCAACCCAAGTCAGCTCGACTGTATATTCGAGCCGACTCGATGTGTCAGTCCCTATCTTGGCTGAGATTCTTTTTCTTGGCTTTGGTTTCTTGCTCCATCTTATATTTCAGATCTTCGAAACACCTATCAAGTTTCTCAAAATTCTCACACCTAAACCTCTAGCCCATGCAGAACTACATGCCATCTTCACCTAGGATAACTCCTATCCTAGCCCTAGGACTCACACCCATCCTAGTCTCCTCGATCCAGCACCCTAGCTCCTCCTATAGCCTCCTAAGGCTTGGGAGCACCACATCAAATCCTATAGTATGGACATTGGTTGATCCATCCAAAGGAATATAACCCATAGGGTGTAAGTGGGTCATCAAAAGAAAAAGGAGCGCAGGTGAGAAGGTGGAGATCTATAAAGTCCATCAGGTTGTTAAGGGATATTGCCAACATTATGGTATAGACTATGATGAGACATTTTCTCCTATGATAATGCTCAAGTCCATTCGGATTATGCTTGCGATTACCATCCATCTGGACTATGAAATCTGGCAAATGGATGTGAAGATGTTTTTCTGAATGGAGAGCTAGACGAAGAGGTATATATGATACAATCTGAAGGATTCACATCGATAGATGAGTCTAAGATATGCAAGCTTCTAAGATCTATTAATAGATTGAAGCAGGCATCTCCGAGTTAAAACATATGTTTTGATAGGATGATCAAGATGTATGGATTCATTAAGAATAAAGAAGAGCCCTGCATATACAAGTGGGTTAATGGTCCAATAGTTGTATTCTTGGTATTTTATGTGGATGACATTCTTTTAATAAAAAATGATGTTCCTGCATTACAAAGAATAAAGATCTGGCTATCATCATAGTTCTCCATGAAGGACTTGAGAGAAGCTTCCTACATCCTAGGATTAAAGATCTATAGAGATAAATCAAAGAGGTTGCTTGTGTTGTTCCAATCCACGTACATTGATACTATACTGAAGCAGTTCAGTATAAAAAATTTTAACAAAGGATATCGACCGATTGGCCATGAAATTTTTCTTTTGAAGAAGGATTGTCCGATAACACCTCAAGAAAGAGAGCATATAAGTAGAATTCTATATGCTTCAGCAGTGGATTCTATCATATAGCCAGCAGAGTATGTTGTTGCATCAAATGCTACCAAAGAAGAAATGTGGTTGAGAAAGTTCATCACCAAGCTCAAAGCGGCATCCTTCCTTGATAGTCTGGTTCTACTCTACTGCGATAGCTTTGGAGCCATTGCTCAGGCGAAGGAATCAAAGGCACAACAGCAAATAAAGCATATTCTGTGTCGCTACCATCTTGTCCGAAAGATCATGGATTAAGATGACGTTGACCTTTAGAAGATCGATGGAAAGGAGAATCTGGCCGACCCATTTACTAAAGCTATTATAGTGAAGGAGTTCGATGACTTCAAGTTGAAGATGGGAATTAGATACTGCACAGATTAGCTTTAGTCCAAGTGGGATATTGTTGAAAATAGTATCCCAAAGTCAATCATCAGCCTATTGATAGTTGAGCTATATATTTATATTTGTATATGAATTATAAATGAATAAAAGTTATTTTGACATTTTTCATCATAAATTCTTTTATCTTCTAATGAACTCCTATATTGTGATGAAATTCTTAGGACTATTTAGAATCAACAAAGAAGGATTTATTGTTTAGTCCTTAAAACTATTCGTGATAAAATGATATGTTGTAAATAAGGACAATAACATTTATGGAGTGTAGGTCGTTATGTGCCATATGGGTTGATTATCCTATTAACCATGGAGTATGGAGATAATGGTATAGCATGCAGATGAGATATAGGGATACATCTGCACTGAGCGTGACCAACTTCAGAGCCTTTCTACTATCAAGATTTGCTCCAATGGAATATGGGTATAAGTTTTCCTTTGACTTGAGATCATCATGATGACTTTCAAGCAACTTACTATACATTAGTGCTGGACTACCTGAATTTCTAATTTAGTGATGGAAGATTTTTAGGTACAGTCAAGTACTTGAGAAGTTGGTTAGTATATCAAGATGGGATTGACTACTCTTGATTTCAGGAGCTGTACTCAGTTGAATTTTAATTTAGCAAAATCTTGGCTAAAGTAGTCTTAGTGAGGAGTCACAGGACTGATTATGTTGAGACATAATTTGGATATATTTTTTCAGGATTGATAGTTTAACTCTGAGTGATCCTATACATAGAGATCAAAGGGATGAATTATACAGTAACCATATTTGCATAGGTCATGAATGTTGCAATTACAACTATTCGAACTATCCGAATGTCCGGTACCATTATTAGATGGTTACTTCGATTGGAATAAAAATCGGTTCTATGCTATCGGCTTAGGATCGAACCTACAAGGTCACACATATTAGAGATTACTACTTGATCTGATGGCTGATGAGGAGTTCTACTAGACCGAAACTCTATGATCAAGATTTTCACTAGATTAGAACTCTTCGACCAATAGTTCTACTATATCGGAACTCTGAGTCCTACTTATCTAGGACTCAATGATCAGGAGTTCCATTGAACTAGGACTCTATGATCAAGTGGATCAAGAGTTCTACTGTATTGGGACTCTAAGTCTTGCTTGTCTGAGACTCTATTATTGAGAGTCCTACTGATCTCGGACTCTGTGATCATGAGTTCCACTCTTTTGGAACACTGGGATCAAGAGTCTCACTAGTTTGGGACTCTTCGATCAAGAGTTTCATTTTGATGGGATTATATTATCCGAACATCCACTGAATTTGAACTCTATATTTATAAAAGATTTAATTAATAATTTGATCATTAATTAACTTAATTTTATTGAGTAATGGTTTTGGATCTAGTCCAATTGAATTGGATTCAATTGGGTTTGATCCGATTAAGCTATGAGATAACCTAATCGCTAAGGAGGTTTGATCCTAAATTTGATTAGGAGTTAGACTTGATCAATTCTTGATTTTATTAGAATTTAATTGAACCTAATTAAGCCTAAATTAGTTGGATTTTATTTGGTCTAATTGGACCTAGCCAAATTAGTTTGGATTAGTTCAATTGGATAAGATAATTTTGAGACAAGTTTGACTAGTCTTCCCTATGCCACCTCACCATTTCTTATGCCCATAATTTTCTATGAGAAAATGTTTCTCATGAAACAATTTCATGCATAGAGAGAGTGCTCGCCCTTCCTTTCTCATGCCCTTGTGGATAATTATTGGTTGGTTGCTATTTGAATTCAAATGGTCAACCACCCTATCTCATCCCCTCACATGTTCTCCCCACTGAATGGTGCATTTTAAATTGAGAAATCATCTAGGCATGCACATATCCATCTGAGTGAGAAACTTTTGTCTATGTACTCCCTCCTTGTGTGTGGAAAATTCAAAAAAAAAAAGAAAGCCTAAGAGGAAAAGAAAAATAGAGAGCGCAGGGTTTAGGGTGAGAGTGCAGCCCTAGGATTTCGACGTAGGGTTTGGAAATCCATTTCCCGAGCTATGAGTGTCAAGAGCCTATAAGATTTTGTGGAGTACCTCCTATACCTCTATTCTATGTCTACTTGCGATCGAGAGCATCCAAAGAGCCCATGGATAAAGATCGAAGATATTCAGTCGACATCAGCATTCGAAGGCATCTAGCATCGAGCTAGCACTCGGAAGGAGCCAATCGGGATTAGGAGCCTCATGTGGATGATCCACGAAGGTCAGACATGTTGTGTGGCTGCATTGCAATAAGTAGACCTTTCTAGTCGTGATCAAATTATGGTGTTCAACTACTCGCACAAGTCTCGTGTTCTAAACATGTGGTACAGTCGTAAACTATTTACTATTATCGATTTAGTTTTTCAAATTTAAAAGCATGTATATCACATTTAGATCCTTGATAGTGTAGGATTTTTTATATGATCAGTAGCTCAAAAATTAATTAGATTTATTTTATTTCCACTGCATGATAATTATTTTTGAAAAAAATTTAAAAGTAGAGCTAAAAATCCTATACTGTATACCAATGTAAAGACTATCAATTGATCTAAAAACTTGCAATAATGATCTCGGTGATGTTTATAGTACACCATTAAAATTTTACTTTAATTAGACATCATTATCATAGTCAATTTAACACCAGATAATTTCAACCATTAAATAAAAAATGAATGATCAAAAGGCCAAAGAGTCATCTGATTATAAGATAATTTTTTAGATAAATAATTTTCAGTACTACTTTGATCATTTGTACAGTAGTGATCGTAAAATTCAAACCATGCATATATGAATGATCCAAAACTATACGTGTACTAATACTCATTTTTAAAGGTCTTATGAAATTATGCTTATGCTTTTCTAAGATATGTTTAACGTGGATCGTTCATAAATACCTGGCTTAGATTTTATGACCACCATAGTACAAACAATTAAAATAGTATCAAAGATGAATTATCTAAAAAATTATTATTAATTAGACATCGTTTGATCTTTTGATTACTTATTTTTTATTTAACGATCGAAATAATCCAATGGTAGACTGACCATGATAATAATATCTAATTAAAATTAAATTTTGATAGTATGCTACAAACATCACCGAGATCATCATTGCAAATTTTTGGATCAGTTGGTGGTTTTTATCTATTAGATCATCATGTGATCATTTATGACCATCGAAATTAAATTTTATCGATCGACATAGTTAGGACTATCGGATCGAGATGACCTTTTATGATAACACTCTAATAATAATTATTTAAATAATAAATGATAAAGATGAACTTCAAATTTTAAAAATATATCATATTTAGAGAAAATTATGAAAAAAATTTATATTATATATGTTAGATATGTGTGCCCTAGAAGCCAGAATTGGCTAATATTTGTAATACACATCTAAGGGCAAAATTATAATTTTGACTATAAATAATAAAATAGATTATTTTCTATCATAGTGTGTATTTAAAAGTGTTTGTGATATATCCCTTAAGTTAATAGTAATGATAGTTCATATTTTCAAGACTTGAAAATTTAAGACATAAATTTTTATTATTAACTCACAAAATACTTCTGACCATAGGATCATCATTAAGATGGTGATTGATCCAGAAGGTTTTGTATGATCGCTTCTTTAAGATGGATGAGTCTTGAGTCTACGGTGTAGAGACACCAGAGTGAGAGTACAGATACTCATTAGAGAATGAGAGCACTGAGCGTGACCACCTCGAGCAGTCATTAGGAAGTCTACCTTCTCGTTAATGACTGGCTCGAAGCTACAGTTGTATGTCTGGTTTTTTGACCTGAGGTGCATTGGCAGTTCACCTTGAGGGTGTTATAGTTTGACTACATCATAACTCGATCTCCTAGCCATTCGGAATCCTAAGGTGTATGTTGCCTATAGCATATTCATTGTAGGAATTGGATTACACCAATAGGAGATCTATCTACCTCGGTAGATGAGGAGCAGCCCTATAATGATCTTGAGAATCAAGTCCATAAGCCTATGGCCATGGCAGAGTGAAATAATAGAAAGAGTTTCTATTAGTATTTTCACATTGGACTTGAATCGAATGATTAATTCATATGACGGAAATTAGGGTTTGACGAGATCACCTTAACCCTAATCCGATCGGGGCTCAAGATGGAAGAACATAATCACATAGGTAACTGCATCGAGAGGTTTATTTTCAGTTCTAATATGTTGCCACCATATAATACTAGATGTCACTGGTGGATTTTAAGAGCAATTAGAATGATTTGGATGATCAATCATACTAGTTGTCTGAATCAAAAAAGTTTGATCCATCGAAAGATATTTCTATGATGTCGATGATAGAGATCATCACATATCCCATTACCATATGAAATTAAACCTAACTAGATCATACAAACAAAAATTTGAATCTAGATATCATCAATTGGACTAATCCAGCTTAATTGATTTGAATAAGATTCAATTAGGTTCAAGAAAATCATGCTAGCACACGATTGAGCCTAATATTCTCCTTCAACAATCATTAAAAGTTATCTCGACTGAGCCAAATGTGTTTGGGCTCACTCAGAAACCTTTACTTGGTCTGACTGAAGCTTGTCTAGGTCAAAAAAAGATTGTCTTAATTTATGAGATAAATTTAAGATAATACCTGCCATTTTTCGTCACCTACTAAATCTTGTCTTTGGACATTGGTCAAATATTGACCTTTGATACTTAGACATCTGCCCATGTGTCATGCACCAATAGGAGAGAGCTGTGACCCTTGTCCCCCTGCTAAACAGCAGAAAGGCATGGGGCGCATGCCTAGGGAGGCATGCAGCCAAAGTGGATAAGGATTGGAGTCCCATACAGATGGGAATCCAGTTGCTTATTGCTTCATACTAAGGTGGCGCCAAAGAGTCTTCTTTGACTAATCTTGGCACCACCTAAGAAGATTTGTGAGGAACTTTAATTTGTTTAGATTAGATGATGTCATCCCACCAATCAGATTTAGATCTGATTGCATAAAGAGCCATGATTGGTTGGAATGATATGGCACTGCATGGCGTAGTAGGCTCTATAAAAACCCTATCTATGCCTAGGATTTAGATCCTCTACCCTTTGCCCATGCCACAAGGCTTCTCTCCCTCCCTCTCCATGCCACCTTTAGATCCTCTCTCTCCTCTCCACACCCAAGAAGCTTTGGGCTCAAGTTTGGTGTGATCCAAGCAAGAGAAAGGCGATAAGAAAGAAGAAGGCAGCACTGCTGTAAGAGACAACACTTGATTTTCAAAAGGTATTTTGAAGACCTTCAAGATCAGATCTAGATCTGATCTTCAGAGTACAGATTAAGAAGGAGAGGATCTCCAAATCCTATCTGAGTAGATATCGGTAGAGGCCAGGTGCTTGCATGACTACATCCAGAACCTCAGGCAAATATCGGGATCATCATAGGATAATATGATTACCCATTACAAGGTACAATTAAATTAGATTTAATTTATTTTATTTTTATTTTTATTTTATTAAATTAATAAAATTAGATTTGAAGAGTCTCAGATCTAATTTGGATCTAAGAGAAAATTTTTTTGAAATATCCCCCTTGATCAAATCAGATCTGAAGAAACCTAACCCGAAAAATAGAATTTTCTCTTCAACTGGTATCAGAGCCAGGTTCCATAATTATTTAGATCTAATTTTAATATAATTTTGATTTGATAATTAGATGATTTCAGATGTCACATTAGATATGATTAGATCTAAAATTAGAAATTAAGAAAATTAAATAATCTAGATCTAAGATGTATGAGATGCATGACTAGACTAGGAATAGAATTGTTCTATGTGTAGTCTAGGATGATCATAATTTTAATTTAATTAATTATAATTTTAGATTTATTTATTTATTTATAATTTTTTAATATTATAAATATTATAATTAGATCTAAAAAACAAAAAATAAATTTATTTAATTTTGTTCATATGAGATATGATAGATGCATGTTTAGACTAGTTGTAGAATAGTTCTATAAAGTTATCTTGAATAAATTTAATTTGATATGATCAAATTTAAATTTTATTTTTTAGATTTTTTATGAGATAATTTAGATCTAAAAACATACATGATATAATACATGAGATGTATTCAAGACATATTTTTAAGTTAGATCAATTTTATATATGTGATATATATGTAGATCTAACTAGTTTTATAGATTCATCATATTTTTAATTAAGGTGTTCTCCTTATCCATCCGATCATTAGAATGAAGTAGGGTTTAAACATCCTCTCCTCCCATTCGACGGAGTGTTCTTTTGATGTGTAGTGATGCTGCACGTTTGTTCTTAATCAGAAATCAAAAACTTATTTTTTGCAAAATCCTAGATCCTGAAACCTTAAAATTTTATTTATATGTTTTGTTTATGAATCCTAAACTTAATTAAGAATTAAGATTATGAAATATATTAGGTCTAAAATTGAGAATTTTTAGATCTAAGATATATTCATAAAATTGGGTTCGAACTTGGATAGCTCAATTAGGTCTAGCAGTTGATCAAACCAAATCAAGAGTCAGTTAGATGGGATCAAGAGTGCTTAAATTGATCAGCCTAATAGGATTAAGTCTGGGTCAAGATTAAGTCACATGAGTGATTGATCAAGTTAAGACCTAATCAGGCTCAGTGGTTAGAGTTTGAATTATAGGCTAACCCTATTGGTTCTGGCTCAACAATTTGGTGTCTAAGGTAAGTTTGGTAGATACGATCGACTAATTTTTAATTCAAAGCTAGTCGATTCGAATGCATTCTTATCGAGTTAATGGCATATCCCTTCCACCGGTCTTACTTATCTGACCATATTTGTCGGCTCAGTTCTGATCTGAGGTGGCTAATAATCCAAGCTAACCCATGCCACTAGGTTAGTCATAATGGTTATGACTATGTCAAGTTTAAAGAGATCTAAATCAAATTTTCCTAAGAAAAGATTAAGCCTAAGATCTTCCACCATTGTAGATGTGCGAGCCCTTTCTGGGGTTGATTATTCTCAGCTAATTATAGTGGTTCAGTTGCACCAAAAAGATGCAACCATGTCTATTAGGCATTGGATGCTACAGGTTGGAGGATGGATTGGGCTCAATATTTTGGGTACGATGAGAGATCCAATTAGGAATCCAATCTATGCAAATGGTGGGTCTAACTTAACTAAAGAGTGGATCAATATTTCAGACACGGTGAGATTCATGAATTAGAGACCAAGCTTGGGTGCACCATGATTAGAGAATCATTGGACAAGTGTTGTTCACTCATTGGCTAATCCATCATCAATAACTATTAGATGAGGTGATGAGTCGGTTGGTGGGACTGCACCACCCACTAGAAATCATTAATCATGAAGATTTTTGCATCTCTACAGAGAAAGTGCAGGGATTCAAAAAAATAGTGGAAGCTAATTGTTTAAAAATCAAATTTCTAAATAAATTATTCAAGTCTTAATTATAAAATCTAACTAGAATCTTTGACTTTCTATAGAAAAATGTCTGCATCCAACCCACTAGCCCATATCATGGATACCCATAGACTGACCGGATCCAATTATAAGGATTGGCTCCAAAACTTCAAAATTATTTTGGGTTTCGAGAAGTTAACTCATGTATTGGATCAGGATCCTCCCACCTTACCAGTCCGTTCGTCCATTGAATAGAGAGCATCTCTTGATAAATGAACGGATGAAGATAACAAGGTCAGATACTACATGTTAGGCTCGATATCTGATGAGCTTCAGTGCCAACATGAAGATGTCAAGACTACCCACCAAATGTTGGCTCACCTGCAAGAGTTGTTTGATGAACAGAGTCATGCAGCCAAATATCAGATCACTAAATAATTGTTTAAGGCTAAAATGCATGATGGGCAGTCAATCCAAGATCATTGTCTGATGATGATCAAGGTCTTGGAAGAGCTTGAGAAGCTCAAAGTGAAGTTAGACCAGGATCTATATAATGATATAATTCTGCAATCCTTGACTGATGCGAATGGGCAGTTCATCATGAACTACCATATGCATAAATCTCAGAGTACTCTGGCTGAGCTTATGAATATGCTGGTTATTGTTGAGCTTTCTATGAAAGGTTCTAAAGGCTTACTACTTGCTATGGAATGGACTTCTTCCAAGAAAAAAAATTTTGGAAAGAAGAAGAAGTCTGTGAAAAGGCAGAAGATGGAAGGTCGAAAGAAAAAGAAGGTAGAGCTGAAGAAGAAGGCCGCTGATAAAGGAAAATATTTTCATTATAATACTGATGGCCGCTAGAAGCGGAACTGCCCTATATACCTTACCATCCTAAAGAATAAGAAGGAAATAGGTCCTTCTGGAGGTATGCTTGTTATTAAATCTAACCTTACGATTTTCTCTACATCCAGTTGGGTGCTTGACTCTGGTTCTAGTGCTCATTTATGCACTTTCATGCAGGATCTTGAGGATAGTAGGAGGTTAAGGGATGGTGAGATGATCCTACGCATCGAAAATAGAGCAAGAGTTACTGCTGTGATTGTGGGAACCTACCCTCTTTGATTGCCATCTAGCTTAGATTTAGTACTTAAGGATTGTTATTATGTGCCTACTACAAGTAGGAATTTGATTTTTGTTTCATGTTTAGCACAAGAAGGCTGTGTAATTAGTTTTCTTAAAGACCATTATAATATTCTTTATGAAAGAAATAAAATTGCAAGTGGTTTCCTCATTAATGGTCTCTATCAATTACATATTGATATATCTGTCTTTAATATCGAGCAAAATGTGAATGTCATAAGATTAAAATGACCCAAGGATAGTCCAAATGATAGGTATCTATGGAACCTAAGGCTAGGTCATATGGTAGAAAATAGGGTTAACAAATTAGAGAAAATTGAACTATTGAGTCCATTGACTTTCGAGTAATATCCAATTTATAAATCATGTCTTCATGGCAAAATGACTAAGCTTCCTTTTGTCGAACATGGGGAAAGGGCCGTAGATCTACTTGCCCTAGTACATACTGATGGGTGCGGCCCATTTGATGTGCTGGCTAGAGGCAACTTTATCTACTTCATAATCTTTATTGATGATTTATCTTAGTATGGATATGTGTATCTTATGAGACACAAATCTGAAGCTTTTGAAAAGTTCAAGGAATTCATATATAAAGTAGAAAAGCAAATTGAAAAATCCATTAAGATTCTTTGATCAGATCGAGGAGGTGAATACCTTAGTCAGAAATTTTTTGACTATCTCAAGCAAAATGGCATAATCTCTCAATGGACTCCATCAGAAATACCTCAACTCAATGGAATTTTAGAATGAAGGAATCGAACCCTATTATATATGGTCCGATCCATGATGAGCTTCACAGACCTTTCTAATTTTTTTGGGGGATATAATTTTTTAACTATAATATATTTATTGAATAGGATTTTTTCTAAAATCTTTACTACCACACTATATGAGATATGGTATGGTAAGAAACCAAGTCTGAGTTATCTCAGAATTTGGGGTTGTCCGACTCATGTCAAAAGACAACAAGTGGATAGGTTAGATTTTAGGTCCTTTAGAGCTCAATTTATAGAATATCCTAAAGAGTCATTAGGATATTATTTCTACATTCTAGAAGACCATAATGTGATTGTGAGTCGATATGCCATCTTTCTTGAAAAATAGTTTATTCAAGATAGTGGCATTGGAAAGCAGATCAAGCTCGAGGAGAAAGTCTCACAAGAGCAATGAGCTAAGAACCCTGTGGAACCAAATCAGGTTAAGTGAATGCAATCACTACCTTCTCCACCTCATAGATCGGAAAGGGTTTTCCATCTTCCTAAGAGGTATTTAGGTACTATCTCAGAGGAAGTAGAGAAAATATTTCTCATAGGTAATGGGATTCATAGTGATGATCCCAAAAACTATGATGAGGCAATATCAGATATCGACTCCAAGAAATGGTTAGAGGTAATGAAGTCAAAAATTGACTCAATGCACTCAAACCAAGTCTGGACCTTGGTAGATCCACCAGAAGGTATAGTACCTATTGGGTGTAAATGGATCTACAATAGAAAAATTGGCGCAGATGAAAATGTGGAGACATTCAAACTAGATTAGTGGCAAAAGATTATAGTCAGTGTGAAGACATTGACTATCAGGATAGCATTTTTCCAGTAGCTATGCTAAAATCCATCCACACATTGCTTGCTGTTGCAACTTATTTCGATTATGAAATATGGCAAATGAACGTGAAAATGGCATTCTTAAATGGATACCTTGAGAAAGATATCTATATGGAACAACCGCTAGGTTTCACATCCAGTGATGCTGATCACAAAGTACGCAAGCTGCAAAGGTCCATATATGGACTTAGCAAGCATCTCAGAGCTAGAATACTCGATTTAATGATGTGATCAAATTATTTGGTTTTATCAAAAATGAGAAGGAATCATGTATCTTCAAAAAGATCAGTAGGAGCACTATTATCTTTCTCGTACTGTACGTGGATGATATCCTCCTTATAGGGAATGATATTTTCATGTTGACCATAGTTAAAATATGGTTATCTAAAGAATTCTCCATAAAAGACCTAGGAGAAGCATACTTCATTCTAAAAATTAAGGTCTATAGAGATAGGCCGAATAGGATGCTAGGTCTTTCATAGAAGATATACATAGAGAAAGTACTAAAGAGGTTTAGCATAAAAAACTCCAAGAGCAGTTTGGTATCCTTCAGACATGGCATTCATCTCTCCAAGAAGATGTGCCCTAGCACACCTGAGGAGATAGAATGCATGAGCAAGATCCCTTATGCTTTAGCAATAGGGAGCCTCATGTATGCCATGTTATGTACATGACCTGATATAGCCCATGCTATGAGTGTCATGAGCAGATATTAGTCGAATCCAGATGAAGAATACTTGACTTCTATGAAATGTATCCTTAAGTACTTGAGAAGAACTAAGGATATGTTGTTGGTTTTTGGTAATGGAGAACTCCAAGTCCAGGGGTATACAGACTTGGATTTTATGTCTGATATAAATGATCGAAAGTCAACATCTGGGAGTCTGTTTGTGTGTAATGGTGGTGCTATCAATTGAAAAAGTTCCAAGCAGACAGTGATAGCAGATCCCACCATGGAAAAAGAATACATCGCTACATCAGAAGCAGTAAAGGAGGCATTCTAGTATAAGAAATTCACCGCAAAAATTGGAGTGATGCCATCAAATGCCATTCCTCTGTATTGTGACAATAATGGTGCCATAGCCCTTGCTAAGAAGTCAAGGTCTCATCAAAAATCCAGGCACATCGAGCGATGATACCACCTCATCTGTGATTACCTCGAGAAGGGTTATGTTAAGATCAAGAGAGTCGACTCTGCAGATAATGTGGCAGACCTACTCACAAAGCCATTAGGCCAGCAGAAGATTAAAACCCACCTTGAGAAGATGGGACTTAGATTTATAGCCAATTAGCTTTAGATTAAGTAGGAGTTTGTTAGATATGTGTGTCCTAAAAGCCAGAATTAGCTAACACTTGTAATACACATCTAAGGGCAAAATTATAATTTTGACTATAAATAATTAAATGGGTTATTTTCTATCATAGTGTATATTTGAAAGTATCTGTGATACGTCCTTTGAGTTAATGATAATGATAGTTCATATTTCCAAGAGTTAAAAATTTAAGACATGAATTTTTATTATTAACTCATAAAATGCTTCTGACCGTAGGATCATCATGAGAATGGTGATTAATCCGAAAGGTTGGTGTATGATTGCTTCTTTAGGATAGATGAGTCTTGAGTCTCCAGTGTAGAGACACTAGAGCGAGAGTATAGATACTCGTTAGAGAATGAGGGCATTGAGCGTGACCACCTCGAGCAGTCATCAAAAAGTCTATCTTCTCATCAATGACTGGCTCGAAGCTACAGTGGTGTGTCTGGTTCTTTCACCTGAGGTGCATCAATAGTTTACCTTGAGGGTGTTATAGTTTGATTATACTATAACTCGATGTCCTAGTCATTCAGAATCCTAAGGTATATGTTGGCTATAGCATGTTCATAGTAGAAATTGGATTGCACCAATAGGAGATCTATCTACCTCGATAGATGAGGAGCAGCCCTATGATGATCTTGAGAATCAAGTCCACAAGCCCATGATCATGGCGGAGTGAAATAATAGAAAGAGTTTCTATTAGGATTTTTACATGGGACTTGAATTGAATGATTAATTCATATAACAAAAATTAGGGTTTGACGAGATTACCTTAACCCTAATTTGATCGAGGCTCAAGATGGAAGAACTTAATCATATAGGTAACTCTACTGAGAGGTTTGTTTTTAGTTCTAATGGGTTGCCACCATATGCTGCTGGGTGTCACTGGTGGATTTTGGGAGTAATTAGAATGATTTGGATGATCGATCATACTAGTTATCTGAATCAGAAAAGTTTTGATCCATCAGAAGGTATTTCGATAATGTTGATAATAGAGATCATGACATATTCCATTACCATATAGAACTAAACCTAACTAGATCACACAAATAAGAGTTTGGATCTGGATATCATCAATTGGACTAATCCAGTTCAATTGATTTGAATAAGGTTCAATTTGGTTCAAGAAAATCGTGCTAGCACATGATTGAGCCTAATATTCTCCTTCAACAATCATTAAAAGTTGTCTCGACTGATCCAAATATGTTTGGCTCACTTAGGACCTTTACTTGATTTGACTGGAGCTTATCCCGGTCAGAAAAGGATTATCTTAATTTATGAAATAAATTTGAGACAACACCTGCCATTTTTCATCACCTACTTTATTTTGTCTTTGGACTTTGGTCAAATGTTGAACTTTGACACTTAGACACTTAGACATCTGCTAATGTGTCATGCATCCATAGGAGAGAGCTTTGACCCTTGTCCCCCTGCTAAGTAGTAGAAAGGCAAGGGGTGCACGCCTAAGGAGGTGTGCACCCAAAGTGGATAAGGATTGGAGTCCCATACTGATTGGACTCTAGTTGCTTATCATTTCATACTAAGGTGGCGCCAAAGAGTCTTCTTTGACCAGTCTCGGTGCCACCTAAGGAGGTTTGTGTGGAAGATCTAGGTTTGATTACACAAAGAGCCATGATTGGTCAGAATGATGTGGCACTGCATGGCACAGTAGGGTCTTTATAAACCCTGTCTGTGCCTAAGATTTAGATCCTCTACCCTTTGCCCATGCCACAAGACTTCTCTACCTCTCTTGCATGCCATCTTTAGATCCTCTCTCTCCTCTCCACACCCAAGAAGTTTTGGACTTGAGTTTGGTGTGATCCAAGCAAGAGAAAGGCGATAAGAAAGAAGAAGGTAGCACTACTGCAAGAGACAACACCCAATCTTCAAAAGTGTTTTGAAGACCTTCAAGATCAGATCTAGTTCTGATCTTTGGAGTATAGATTGAGAAGGAGAAGATCTTCAGATCCTGCTCGAGTGGATAGCGGTAGAGGTCAGGCGCTTCCGTGGCTACATTCAGAACCTCAAGCAAACATCGGGATCATCACAGGATAATAGAATTACCCATAACAAGATACAATTAAATTAGATTTAATTTATTTTATTTTTATTTTTATTTTATTAGATCGATAAAATCAGATCTAAAGAGTCTCATATCTGATTTGTATCTAAGAGAAACTTTTTTTGAAATATTTTTTTTGATCAAATCAGATTTGAACGAATCTGATCCAAAAAATAAGATTTTTTCTTCAATACATCTATCGCAGAGGTTGACAATAACTGCTGCTATAGTGTCAATTATAGCGATTGATAACCATTGCTATAGAACAAATGGTAGTGGTTATAAATAACTGCTACAACAGATGCTGGGTATTGTATCCTAAAACCAATCATTTAGATTGTAGACGATTGAGCTAAATATAATTTATACTTGAATTATAAATGAACAAAATTATTATTCTAACATTTCATCATATTTATGCATCTTTCTGTAATGAACTATTCTATGATAAAGTCCTTAGGATTATCTAGACTCAACAAAGAAAGATTTATCGTTTAGTCTTTAAACTTGATCGTGACTAAATGATACGTTGTTATATGGGACGATAATATTTATTGAGTGTAGGTCATTGCATGCCATATCAGTTGGTTGTCCTCTTAACCAAGTAGTATAGAGAAACTGGTATGGAATGCAGGTGAAATGTAAGGATACATTTTATTGATCGTGATCCAGCTACAGAGCTCTCTACTATCAAGAGTTGCTCACGAAGAATATGGATATAAGTATCCCTTAGACCTGAGATCACCATAGTAACTTGCAAGTAACGCACTGTACTTTGCTATGAAAGGACAAGTGTGGTGCTTCCTAGTCTTGGAAGATCGTGAAGGAGTCAAGGTGGTGGCTCCTGAAGACTAGGATTGATCAGAGATGTATCAGCAAAGATAAAGAGGACGGCACACAGTCGGACTGACTCGAATAAGTAGCCGAGATAGCTCAATCTAAGATCGAGTCAGCTTGGCCCATATCCAAGCCGACTATCTCAGGCAGACAGAAGACATGGTTCGGAAAGATGTAGTTGAGCTAGTTTGACTTCTGACCGAGCCAGCTCGATGGTGGCGAACAGATCTGGATGGATTTTCTGTTTGATATTGGATTGGATCTAATCTAAGAGATCTTAAGGCTTGGTATGAGAGGTCTTAAGATGGCTAATTTATGTATTGGGCTAAGTCTTTAGTCCAGGGGATGAGAGCATGCAAGACATGGATTTACATGGGCTTGGGTGAGTATTTTCATATATGGATTAGCCGAGGAGAGTTTTTTAGGACTGAGTCATGTTGACTCAGGGTGTCTATATATATACTTATATTTATAGATTACGTGGAAGAGAATGAATTGAATCCCTTTTCTTCCTAAAATCCTAATTTTCTCTCTTTCTCACTCTACCGCCATCTCATCTTCTTATCATCTAATCTTTATCTTTCTTGCTATCATCCCCAACTTGCTTCTTTTGAGTTGGTAGAAGGTACAAGAGTTTCGACAGATCCTAGAATAATTCATAACAAATGATATTAGAGAGTCAGATTGTGTGGAAGGAGGAGAAGATGCCTAAAAGTTTAAGATCTTCAGGTACTGTGAATTCAGTAAGGTCTTGTCAAGGTATTTCTCAAATCTCTTGGATCTTTGTTGCATTTTTTTAGCTTGGATCCAACCATGGAAAGTAATGTGAAGGTTGATTTTAAGAAGCTTCATGGGAAAGAAAACTTTTTCATGTGAAAAGTTCATGGGAAAGATCTTCTAGTTCAAGCTGGATTGGATCAAGCATTGGAAGAGAAGCTTGAAAAGATGTCAAATCGTCAGTGGATGTCTCTAGAAAAGAATGCTTGCTCTTTGATCAGAGGATGCTTTTCAGATGCGACACTCTATTTAGTTTTGTGAGCTCAGAAGTGAAACTTCCAAGTCTTGGAAACATGAGAAGATAGGTCTTAGAAAGATGGGAGCGAGCTAGAAAAAGAATCAGTCTTAATAGTAAGGTTCAAAAATTAGACCGGCTCACTCTGAGACTGAGCCAGCTTAGTTGAAAATTGGGTAAGCTCAGTCCAAGACTGGGTCGGCTAGATCTTAGAGAAAAATTCAGGTAGAGAGCAGCATTTTTGGGCTATTGGCATGGTACACAACTAGGTCAGCTCAGGAAATCCAGATAGAGAGTAGTATTTTTGGGCTATTGACATGGTACACAACTGGGTCGGCTCAGTCCCTAAGCCAACCCAGTCGTAGGTTAGCCGGCTCAGTCTGAAAAATTGGGCCGACTCAGTTTTTGCAAGTTATTATTTTGTATACATGAGTTATTTGGGTTTGGAAAGTTTTTCTATGAGCTTGGGCTTGACCCTTTATAAAGTATATATACTGAAAATAGGTCAAGATTGTATGAGCGTTGAAATATACTAAATAAAAGCTCTTTTCTCCTAAAAATCTCTTCTTCTCTTCTTCTCTACTCCTTCATTTATTTGATCGTGCTTCTGTAGAGATCTCTAAGAAGTACTTCCTTGATTGCTTGGCTAATCACTAGCACCCATGCCGATCCATGTGGGAAGAGTATATTCCCAATATTTGGTATCAGAACGATGTTGCATGGAAGGAAGGAAGATACCTAGGATTTACTACATCCAGGATCTATTGCACTAGGTTTTATTCTAAAACTTCTAGTTTGCTTCGTGGTTGTCTCTAGATTGAGGTGGAGATTGTATACATGAAGGAACGATGATACAGAAGTTTGGAAAGAGGATCTAGGGCTAGTTGGATCTTTTATGAAGGATAGTTTTACTGGTGTGTGATCGTGAAGGGTGTTAAGGATCTGTTCTTGACTTATTTGAAGTCATGGGATCAAGTTGATTCAAGATGGATTTTGAGAAGCTCGACAACAAGAAAAATTTTCTCCTATGGCATCAAAGAGTAAAGGACTTGTTGGTTCAGCAGAGGATCTACAAGGTCTTGATAAAAGAATGGCCAAAAAAGATCAGTGCTGAGGCTTGGAAAGAGTTGGAGGAAATTACTTTTAGCACAATCTGGATGTGCTTGGCCAATCAAGTTTTGCCCGAGGTTTGCATAGAGACTATGGCAAAGGGGCTCTGACAGAGACTGGAGAACACATACATAGGGAAGAACATGATGAATAAGCTATGGTTGAAGAAACAGTTGTATAGTCTGAGAATACCCGAAGACGAAAATCTTGTTGCACATATCCAAAGGTTCAATCAGGTATGTTCTGAGGTGATGAGTTTGGATGTGAAGATCGATGAGGAGGATCGGGCATTGCTGCTATTATATTCTCTCTCAGGTTCGTATGATGGTCTCGTAACAACTCTAGTTTATGGAAAGGAGATCCTAAACTACAAAGAGATTGTTGGTGTGCTCAGATCAAATGAGCAAAGGGAGAAGATCTGCAAGGGAGACCCTAAGTCTGAGATCTTGGCTGTGAATGAAAGATAGAAAAGATCAAAGAAGAAGACAAGAGGAAAATCCAAGGGCAGGTCAAAGTCTCACGATCAGAGAAAGATGATATTGAAATATTATAAATGCCATCAGTCTAGACACCTGCGGAGAGATTGTCTCCTTTTGAGATCAGAAAAAGGAAAGACCAGCAAGAAAGATGATACAGCATTTATGAGCAATGGAGAAGACCTGCTAGTTGTATCAGATGGATCCATAGAGTATGATACTATGTGGATATTAGATTTAGCATGCTCGCACCACTATACTTCTCATCGAGAGTGGTTTGTTACCTATCAAAAGATCGATGGTGGAAGTATTATCCTTAGAGATGATCACCCATGAAAAGTAGTTGGAATTGGCTCTATCAGGGTGAGGATGTATAATGGGATCATTCGTACGTTATCAAATATCAGGCATGTACCGGAGTTGAAAAAGAATTTGATTTCTTTGGGCTACATGGAGGAGTAGGGTTATGCTTTTAGTAGTCAGGCTGGGAGTGGATGTCTGAAAATTTCTAAGGAAGCTTTGGTGGTGATGAGAGGTAGAAGACTGAGCAACAATCTTTACACAATAGAAGGCTCAGTGGTAAATGATATTGCAGAGGTGCTAGCAGTGGCATAGGAGGAGCATATTTTATATCGACTGTGGCACTATCGGATGGGTCATATGAGTGACCGTGGGTTCACAGAACTAAGCAAAAGAGGTATGATCCTAGCCCTGAAGAAGGGGGGCATAGATCTTTGTGAGCTATTTATCTTTGGCAAATAGCATAGGATGAAATTTGCCAGAAGTACCAAGCATAGTGAGGGAGTGCTGGATTTAGTGCACTCGGATGTGTGGGGACCAGCTCCTATATCAGCTAGAGGTAGGGCAAAATACTTTGTTACTTTCATTGATGATTTCTCAAGGAAGGTGTGGATTTATCTAATCAGAGAAAAATCAGAGGTGTTTGTCCAGTTCAGAGCCTAGAGAGCTGAAGTAGAGGAGTCAGGGAGACAGGTAAAGTATCTGAGGTCAGATAATAGAGGAGAGTATACAAGCCTGGAGTTCAGGAGGTACTGTGAGAAAAATAGCATCAAACACTATTACATGGTGAGGATGACTCCCCAACAAAATGGTATCGTGGAGAGGATGAACCGAATACTGATTGAGAAGGCACAAAGTTTGAGGCTGCAAACATCACTCCCAAAGTCCTTTTGCGGTGATGCTCTAACTTTTCTTATTTTCTTATGAACAAGTGCCCTTATTATAAGCTGAATGGAGACATTCTAGAAGAGGTCTAGAGTGGGAAGAAGGTGGAGCTTGGCCACCTGAAAGTCTTCGGTTGCACAACCTATGCACATGTGGAGGCAACCGAGAGGAGCAAATTGGATCCAAAATCTCAAAAGATGATATTCATAGAATATCCATAAGGAGTCAATGGATACCTGCTATGGGACTCTCAGGCATAGAAGTCAGTAATCAGTAGGGACGTTATGTTTGATGAGAAGAGCATCTTGAGGAGGTCTGGGATAGATTGAGCTGGAGAAATAAAGGTGAACAGCGATGGCCCATCAGAGAATGATGACATGCAGGTTACATCCACTTACTGGAGTATTCCTATTGACGTGGAGCTGGGCAGAAAAGTATTATCTTAGATTGAAAATTAGCATGAAGGGCCGATAGTTCAAACAGATGTGTAGGAGCAGCCACAGACATCAGACAGAGATGTGCCAGTGGGAGTAGCTTTGCATAAGCCCCAGCGTATTATTAGGAGATCGATCAGATATGACATTGATGAGGTTATCTTCTATGCACTCATCACTGCTAATGGAGATTCGAATAATTATGCAGAGGCCATGGAGAGTGAGGATCATGATTCATGGATGCAGACCATGATGGAGGAGATGGAATCACTTGAGAAGAATCATATATGGCAATTGGTGGATCTTCCAAAGGGTGCTCGACCTATTGGCTCAAAGTAGGTGTTCACAAAGAAAGAAGCACCTTCAAAATAAGGTGGAGTCGGATTCAAAGCAAGGCTGGTAGCAAAGGGATACTCATAAAGGGAAGGGATTGACTACACAAAAATTTTCTCTCCTATGGTGCGTCATACATCTATTCGAGTTTTGCTATCACTGGTGGCACAGCATAACATGAAATTAGAACAGATGGACGTGAAGACGGCCTTCCTTCATGGGACTTTGGAGGAAAGAATCTACATGAAGCAGTCAGATGGTTTCATGGAGATGGGACAGAATGAAAAGGTTTGTTTACTCAGGAAGTTTTTATATGGCTTGAAATAATCCCCTCGTCAGTGGTATCGAAGGTTTGATAGCTTTGTCTTGAGCCTGGGTTTTAGCAAATGTAAACATGATTATTGTATCTATGTTAAGGATGTAGATGAGAAGGATGCCTTGTACTTATTATTGTATGTAGATGGTATGCTCATAGCTAGTAGAAGCACAGATGCTGTGAAAAGATTGAAAAGCACATTATCATCTAAATTTGAGATGAAAGATTTGGGTCCAGCTGAGAAAATTCTTAGAATGGAGATTTACAGAGATAGGTGCAAAGGAGTGCTCCATTTGTCATAAGAAAAGTATGTCCAAAAGGTTTTGAAGAGGTTTGGGATGGAGAAGGCCAAACCTATAGAGATGCCATTGCTGAGCTATATATCTCTCTCCAAGTTATAGTGCCCCCAGTTGAAAGAGGAGAGAGAGTACATGAGATGAGTTTCTTATGCAAATGCTGTAGGCAGTGTGATGTACACAATGCTGTGCTGTAGACCAGATATAGCACATGCTATGAGCATGATTAGTAGATACATGGCTAACCCTAGGAAGGAACACTGAAAAGCATTGAAATGGATATTGAGATATCTGCATGGAATAAGGGATTATGGTTTGGTGTTTTGTGGACAGTCTGAAGGATTTGGAGAATAATCTATGAAGATGTGTGAAGGTTTAGGTCCTTTGGAAGGATTTGTTGTTGCAAATTATGCTGGTGATCTTGATACAAGGAGGTCTACTACTGGATATCTCTTCTACGTATATGGTGGACCAGTGTCTTGAAGATCAATCCTTCAGTCAAACACAGCCTTGTCTACCATAGAGGTCGAGTACATTGGGATAATGGAGGCTGTAAAGGAAGCCCTTTTGCTTAGAAGGCTGATTGATGAGTTGGGGGTAGAGCAGAGCAAGGATACACTATTTAGTGGTAGTTAGAGTGCTCTATTGTTAGCACAGAACCCAGTCTATCATGTGCGCACAAAGCATGTAGACATGAGGTACCATAGGATCAGAGAGCTGGTGAAGAAAGGTGAAGTAGAATTGATGAAGGTCTATACCAAGAAGAATCAGTCTGATGCACTCACAATGGTACTCTCCAAAGATAGCTTTCAGAGATGTGTGGCATGGATGGGTCTATTGAGAAGAGATGAGTTCACAAGGATTTGGAAGCACCAAGATGGAGAATGTGAGCTCAGAAGTGGCACTCCAAAGTCTTGGAAACATAAGAAGACAAGTCATGGGAAGACGGAAGCGAGCCGAAAGAAGAATCAGTCTTAGTAGTAAAGTTCAGAAACTGGATCGGCTCACTCTAAGACTGAGCCGGCTCAGTTGGGAACTGGGTCGGCTCAATCTAGGATTGGGTCAGCTAGATCTCCAAGAAAAATTCAGACAAAGAGTAGCATTTTTGAGCTATTGACATGGTACACAACTAGGTCGGCTCAGTCTAGGACTGAGCCAACCCAGTCACAGGTTAGCCGGCTTAGTCTGAAACTGGTCTAGCTCAATTTTTGTAGGTTATTATTTTATGTACGTGGATTGTTTGGGTTTGGAGAGTTTTTCGATGAGCTTGGGCTTGACCCTTTGTAAAGTATATATACTGAAAATAGGTCAAGATTGTATGGGTGCTAAAATATACTAAATAAAAGCTCTTTTTTTCCAAAAATCTCTTCTTCTCTTCCTATCTATTTCTTGATTTATTTGATCATGCTTCCGTAGAGATCTCTAAGAAGTACTTTCTTGATTGCTTGGCTAATCACCGACAGCCAAGCCGATCTGTATGGGAAGAGCACACATTCCCAATAAATTTTAGAGGAGAGGACCCCAAGAGGCTTGTGGTCGAAGTTGCAAACCATATATATGGGTAAGAATATATGCAACAAGTCATGTTGAAGAAGAGACTGTATAGCCTTTGAATGCAAGAAGGCAGTGATGTCTTAGGACACATTCAGAAATTCAATCAGATGTGCAACGAGTTGCTGAATATTAGAGTGAAGATAAAGGAAGAAGATGAATCGTTGCTTCTATTATGCTTGTTGCCCTCGTCCTATGATCTATTGGTGACAATGCTGCTCTATGGTAAGAAGATCCTGGAGTATGAAGACATGATCTCGATATTGTGAACCAATGAACAGCGAAAGAAGTTGACCAAGAAAGGTATTCCCCAAGAGGGCTTGACCATAGGGGAGAGACCTAGAAGATAAAAGGAGAGAGGCAAGTCAAGGAGACGATCAAAGTTCCAGAAGAGAAAGAATAGGAAGGAAGCCAGATGCTATAAGTGCAACAAGATCAGGCACTTCAGACGTGATTGCCCGCAATGGAAGAACAAGAAGGGAGAAAAAGGTCAAATTGATGTACTGAGTACAATGGCTGATAGTGAGATGGAGGATGACCTCTTGGTTGTATCAGATGGTCATAGAAGATACACAGATATATGGACCCTGGATTCAGCCTATTCGCATCACTACACTCCAAACCAGTCTTGGTTTGTCTCATCTACCAAGATTGATGAGAGGAGTGTAACACTTGGAGATGATCACCCATGTAGAGTCACTAGTATTGAAAGCATCTAGGTGAGGATGTTTGATGGGATGGTGTGGACTCTCATAAATATGAAACACGTCCTAGATTTGAAGAAAAATCTCATGTCACTGGGCTATCTGAAGTGGAGTGGCTGTAGCTTCAGCAGTTATGCCAGGAGTGGAGTTTTCAGTATCTCCAAAGGTACTATGGTGGTGATGAGGGATAGGGAGATGGAGAACAACCTCTACAAGTTGGTTGGATCTGTGGTGACCGGGGAATCTGATGCAGCAGCAGCGGTGCAGGATTAGCAGGGGGCTTATCCGTTGTGGCACTACCACCTAAGCCACAAGGGTGACCGTGGGATGATGGAGTTGAGCAAATATGGTCTGATTTCAGATTTGGATGGTGATGTTATAGAGGTATGTGAGCTATGCAAGATGAATAAATAGAGAAGAGTATAGTTTGCTATCAGTTCAGTCCACAGTGCAGCCCTACTGGAACTAGTTCACACTAATGTGTGGGGGCTGGCTCTATTTCTGAACAGAAATGGAGCAAGATACTACTTGACCTTTATAGATGATTTTTCAAGAAAGGTATGGGTCTACTTCATGAAGGAGAAATCAGAAGTCTTCAGCAGATTCAAGATGTGGAAAGCTGAGGTGGAGAAGGAGACAGGTCAAAACATGTAGTGTCTACGGTTAGACAATGGTGGAGAATACACCGGCAAAGAGCTCCAAGGCTTTTGTGAAGAGTGTGGTATCAAAAGGTACTTCTCGATTAAAGAAACTCTTCAACAAAATGAGGTGGCTGAAAGGATTAGCAGAAACCTTTTGGGAAAGACACGATGCATAAGGCTGTAGGCAGGGCTTCCAAAGGCATTCTAGATTGATACAGTGGATGCAACCTATTATCTGGTAAATCGGTCATCTCATACTAAGTTAGATGGTGGTATTCTAGAGGAGAGATAGTTTGGAAGAAAGATTGGACTGATCCATCTAAGGGTTCTTGGATGCATGATTTTTGTGCACATCGATGCTAGTGAGCGGAGCAAATTGGATGTCAGATCATGGTAGATGGTGTTCTTAGGATATCCATGAGGAGTTAAGGGATACCGATTATGGGATCCCTTGGAGAAGAAGGTTGTCATTATTAGGGATGTCATCTTCAATGAAAATTCAATTCTCCAAAGGAGAGATAGAATGAAGAAGTAACAGATGCAGTAGGAGGTCCAACAGGGCAGCACTAGACAGTTAACATCTTACTCTATTTTGCCACTTGCAGGTACACCAGGAGAACTTGGTATTCAGGTGGAGCACTCATCAAAGGTGTCTCTATAGGTGGAGAGAGCTTGGATAGATAATGGAAGCTAGGAGGCCCAGCAGGAGCAAGCTGGACCTAGAATGGATATCGAGGTTGCAGACAATCGAAATGATACAACTTCGAAGATACACTATCATATGCCCTGGTGATAGTAAATGAGGACCCATACACCTATGAGGAGACTATTGATAGCCAAGATAGAGAGAGGTGGATCCAAGAAATATTCGAGAAGATGCAGGCTCTCCACAAGAATGAGACATGGCGTTTGGTGCAGTTGGCACGAGGAAAGAAATCCATTGGTTGCAAGTGGGTTTACCAATGCAAAGAGAGATCTTTAGAGCAGGGAGGTGTCAGGTATAAGATGTGGTTAGTGGTCAAGGGATATTTTCAAAAGAAATGCATCAATTTTAGTGAAGTATTTTCTTCTATCATCAGGCATACTTCCAACAGAATGTTGCTGAGCATTGTGGCAGCTCAGGACTTCGAGCTGGAGTACATGGATGTCAAGATGGCATTCTTCCATGGGCATTTGGAGGATAGCATTTATATGGAGCAGCCACTAGGATTCCAAGAGCCAAGAGTAGAAGGAAAGATCTATTTGCTGCAAAAATCATTGTATAGGCCAAAGTAATTACCAAGGCAATGATACAAGTGATTTGACTCATATGTTAGGAGCATTAAACTTTCCAGGTGCAAGTATAACTCTTGTGTGTATGTTAAATCTTTGGAGGATGAACCTAGGGTGTTTCTACTCTTGTATGTGGATAACATGCTTATAGCATGCAAGAGTAGGAAGGTTGTGCAAGAACTAAAAGTAGCCTTATCTCAGGAGTTTGAGATGAAGAATTTGAACCCTAGAAGAAAGATCTTAGGCATGAAAATCTTTAGAGATCGAGCCAAGAGGATGCTGCATTTATCTCAAGGAGGCTACATTAGAAAGGTCTTGGAGAGGTTTGAGATGAAGGAAGCAAAATCGATGGAGCTGTCACTTGCTAGATACTTCAGACTCTCAAAGATGATGTCACCACAGACTGAGGTGGAGGCTCAGGAGATGGAGAGAACATCATATGCCTTTGGTGTAGGAAGCTTAATGTATGCCATGGTATGTTGTAGACCAGATATCACCCATGCAGTGAGCCAGGTCAGTAGGTTCATGATATAGCCTGGTAAGGAGTACTGGCGAGCATTGAAGTGGATCTTCAGATACTTGACGGATACTATTGAAGTTGGCATCTGCTATGGATAGCAAAATGGAGCTAAGGAACTCTCCGACATGTCCAAGAAAGCTTGGGGGTAGATAAATGGATTTGTAGATGCAAATTTCGGTAGAGACATGGATACTCGATGGTTAATGATAAGCTTTATGTTTAGCCTGTTTGGAGGTCCAGTATCATGGAGATCATGCTTGCAATCCATCATGGCCTTATCTATAACTGAGATGGAATACATAGTTTTTACGGAGGCAGCAAAGGAGGCTCTATGGTTGAAAGGATTGGTGTTGGAGATGGATCTCATGCAGGAGGCTTTTAGGGTGCACTGCGATAGCCAAAGTGCACTATTACGTACTTAAAACTTTATCTACCATGCAAGGATAAAACACATCGATATCAGGTACCATCGGATCAGAAAGCTTATGGAAGAAGGTGAAGTAAAGCTGGTGAAAGTCCATACCAAAGAGAATCCAGTGGATGCACTAACAAAAGTTCTTCCTTGGGACAACTTTCGTAAATGTATGAAATCCATGTGTCTGATGGATGGGATAGACTTGCCTCAAGCCTTAGGGCACCAAGGTGGAGATTGAAAGGGCAAGTATGGTGCTCCCAAGTCTTGGGAGATAGTGAAGGAGTCAAGGTGATGGCTCCTAATGGCTAGGATTGGCTGGAGATGTATCAACAAAGATAAAGAGGCTGGCACACATTCGGACTGGATCGGATAAGCAGATCGAGTCAGCTTGGCCCGTATCCGAGCTGACTATCTCAGGTAGATAAAAGACATAGTTCGGTGAGATGTGGTCGAGCCGGCTTGACTTTTGATCAAGCCTACTTGACGGTGGTGAATAGATTTGGACAGATTTTCTATTTGATCTTGGATTGGGTCTAATCCAAGGAGTCTTAAGGCCTGGTATGAGAGATCTTAAGATGACTAATTCATGTATTGGGCTAGGTTTCTAGTCCAGGGGATGAGAGTATGCAAGATATGGGTTTACATGGGCTTGGGTGAGTATTTTCATGTATGGGTTAGCCAAGGAGAGTTTTATAGGGTTAAGTCGTGTTGACTCAGGATGTCTATATATACTTGTTTACATAGATTACGTGGAAGAGAATGAATTGAATCCCTTTTCTTCCTGAAACCCTCATTTTCTCTCCTTCTCACTCTGCCACTGTCACATCTTATCATCTGATCTTTATCTTTCTTGCTATCATCTCCAGCTTGCTTCCTCAGAGTTGGTAGAAGGTACAAGAGTTTCCACAGGTCCTGGAATAATTCATAACATGATACCAGACTATCTAAATTTCTAATTCAGTGATGGAATGTTACTAGGTGCAGTCAAGTACTTGTTTAGTTAGTGTGTGAGTCAAGATGGGATTGATCCCTCCAAGTGTTGGAGCAAGTGCATCACTATTTTTCAGTTTAGCAAAACCTTGGCTGGATTAGTCTATATGATGGATACTGAATTTTGAAATACAATATCGATGAACTTTTAGGATTGGTAGTAACTCTAGTCATCCTTTCCGCATTGAGGTCAAGGGAATGAATTATATAGCAACGATATGCCATTAGTTTATGGATGTTGCGATGCGACTATTTAACCTATTTGGATGTTGGGTATCATTGCTAGATGGTCCATTGATTGGTAAAGAAATTAATTTCTATGCTACCATATTAGAGTTCAAACCTATGGGGTCACACATAATAGAAGTTTTTACCTAATCTGATGGCAATCAAGAGTCCTAATGGTCTAGAGCTCTGTGATCAAGAGTTTCACTAGACCTGGACTCTATGACTAGGAGTCCTACTAGACTGGAACTCTACCTTCATGGATTCCACTGGACTAGAACTCTAATATTATTAAAGGATTAATTAGAAATTAGATTGTTGATTAGCTTAATTTGATTAAGTGATGAGGATTAGATCAAATTTGATTGAATTTGATTCGATTGGGTTTGACCCGATTAAGTCACGAGATTGTTAGATGTGTGTCCTAGAAGCTAGATTGGCTGATACTTATAATACAATTCTAAGGATAATTTTATAATTTTGACTTAAAATTAATGAAGAATTATTTTATTCTATCATATTGTGTATATAGTGTCTGTGATATATCCTTTGAGTTAATGGCAATGACAATTCATATTTTTAAGAGTTAAAAATTTAAGACATGAATTTTCATAATTAACTCATAAACTATTTTCGATCGTAGGATCATCATGAGGATGGTGATCGATTTGGAAGGTTAGTATATGATCTCTTTCTTAGGATAGATGAGTCTTGAGTTTACGGTATGGAGACACCGAAGCGACAGTATAGGTACTTGTTAGAGAATGAGGGCACTAAGCGTGACCACCTGGAGCAGTCATAAGGGATTCTACCTTCTTGTCAATGATTGGCTTGATGCTGCAGTGGTGTGATTGGTTCTTTGATCTGAGGTGCATCGATGGATCACCTTAAGGGTGTTATAGTTTGACTACATCATAACTCGATCTCCTAGCCATTCAGAACCCTATGGTGTATGTGGTTATAGCATGTTCATTGTAGAAATTGGATCTCACCAATAAGGGATCTATCTACCTCGATAGATAAGAACTTATCCTATCATGATCATGAGATCGAGTCCATAAGCCCATGGCTATGATAGAGTAAAAATGATAGAAAGAGTTTCTATTAGGATTTCATATTAGATTCGGATTGAATAATTTATTCATATGATGGATGTTAGGTTTGATGAGTTCACCTTAACCCTAATCCTATTAGCGCTTAAGATAGAAGAATCCAATCACACAGAAAGCTGCACTGAGAAGTTCACATTCGATTCTGATAGATTATCACCATATACTGCTAGTTATCACTGATGAATTTTGGGAGTAATTAGAATAATCTTGATGATCGATCATTCTAATTGTATGAATTGAAAATATTCTGATCCATCAAAAGGTATTTCAATGATGTCGATGATAGAGATCGTGACATATCTCTTTACCATACAGAACTGAACCTAACTAGATTACACAAATAAAGGTTTGGGTCTGGATATGATCAATTGGGCTAATATAGTTTGATTAGTTTGGATTAGATATAATTAGATTCAAGAAAATCATGCTAGCATATGATTAAGCCTAACATTCTCCTTTAGTGATCTTTTTGGTTCATCTCAAATCAGTTTGATTCACCCGAGAACCCTATCCTAGCCTGACTGGACCTTGTCCATGTTAAGAAAGAATTGTCTTAATTTATCAAATGAATTTAAGACAACACCTGCCAATTCTTATCCCCTACCATTTCCTATTTTGGACAAGGGTCAATAGTTGACCCTAATGTAAGAAAGAAGTGATAGGGGGCATGAACCCCTTAGAGAATTTCTAGGGGTGTGCACCCTAGATATTTTCATGAGAGAGAGAGGGGCACACATCCCCCTAGACATGCACCCCATATGGATTGATTTTGACCAGGTCAAATTTAGATTTGACTGAGTTAATGAGTTTGATGGAGATCAAATTCTAGAAGAGAAAGGAGTCTTTCGTGCCACATTCTCCCTATCTAATTTGTGCGGTATCTCTAGGGAATCTTTTGGGTGACAAACCTAATGGGATCAGGTGTATTTGGAATGGGATATCAAGTTTAAAAGTCTGATTAATCAACCAATTAGATTGCTTGGTCAATCAGGACTCTAGGTTGGCGCAGGATCTATTTAAAGGATCCTATGCCCTAGGGTTTTCAATCTTTGGATCTCCATGCCCATATGCTGCTGCCATAATCCTCCTTCATGCCCCCTCTAAAGCTCCTCCCTCTCTTCTCCACGTCCACACCAGTTTTGGTGGAGTTTCAGCCATCAAAAGTTGAAGAAAGCTAAAGAAAAGACCGAGATAGGGTGCTGCCTTCGAAGTTTATTTGAAGGCTTCATAAATTAGATTTTGATCTAATTTTGGAAGATTAGATCTAGAAAGAGAGCACCTTTAGATCCAGCCTGAGTGGACTCTGGTAGAGGCCAAGTGCTTGCGTGGCTAGATCTAGAGCCTTAGGTTTCCATAGATCATCATTAGGGTAATTATCTATCCTGATCTGGTACAACTATTGTTCCTATTATAATTAAAAGTTTTGTTTTTAATATCAGATTGTTGGGATCAGTTGGAGAACTTTTAGATCTGATTAGAAGTTTTACAAATTTTTTTCTGAAAATTTTCTATAGATCAAATCAAATCAAATCAATCATATGGCGGAAAATCCTGATTCTCCTTCAGAGATGACCTAATTGCTATGGAAGATTGGATCCTGATTTAATCAGAACCTGGAATCAATTAATTTTTAATTTGATTAGATTTTAATTAGGTTAGGTTAAGCCTAATTTTATTAGGTTCATTCTAGTCTAATTGGGTCTGCACAAATTGGTTTGGATGAAACCAATTTAAACATGTAAAATTAGATTTAAAATTTGAACTCCCTTCTCCTTGCTCCACCTTTGACTTTTCCATGCCATTCCTCAAGTATTTTTGGTTTTTCATGAGTGTTTCCCATGCCCAGAAGGAAATGTATGCCTCCCCTCTTTCTATCTTTGACCTAGTCCAAGTGTTGGACTAGTTTAAAATTAGTTGAATTTAAAATTCAACTTAAGTGGTTAAAACCTCTCTAACTCCCTAGTCTTGTCTACTTCCCATGCCCCCTTGAGAATTGTTGCATGATTTTTTCACCATTCTTTTATAGTGGGCACATAGAAGGAGAGTGCTTCTATGCATCACCCACTTGGTTGGGCGTTGGAAGTGGATAAGTCTTCCCTTGAATTTTGAATTCAAGTAATTGGTTGAAACTGGGTTAACCATCTTACCTTATCTCCTCCCACACAGTTTCCACATTGTATATCACCCATTTTAAATGGGATTCTTTTTGTGCAAGCAATAAGGAGAGAGAACCTTCATGAGTGAGAAGTCCAAAGAGAGGGGGCGCTTGTCCTAGACATGGAAAAGTCTAGAGAGAGAGAAAAGGATTCCTGCACCAATATTCTTCTTACACCACTTATTTTATTTTTGTCTCTTTGGTTGCCTATTTAAAATGTATTTTGAGAGTGGGTATACCATAAAGAGGAGTCCCTCTATCCATGAAAATTTATTTCATAAAAAAATTCTAAAGAGATAGGGCATGAGATCATTTTCGGGCATCAGGATTTTTAGGTGTGTGGAACCCTAAGGTTCGGACCTAAGGGATCAGGTGGTGAGATTGAGTGCTGTGATCATCCAATATCCATCAAATCTTTCACACCATCTCATCATCCTCCATATAGTGTATTCTAGCCTTCTAGAGTGTCTAAGAGATCGAGAGGAAGGTGATCGATCGGATCAACCAAGATTGATCGTCGAAGGCTCCGATAAGGTGCTAGTACTCTAGTGAAGTTGGTCAGAACCAAGAGCTTTATGTGGACTAGTCATAGAGGTCGGATGAATGTGCGGCTACATCGTGATGCAAGAAGGCTTTCTCCAATAGTTTTAGATTATGGTGTTCGACTATCCATGCTCAAGAACCATATTCTGAACACGAGTTGGTTAGCAAATGTGATTTATGGATCTGCCTTTTAATTTTCTATTATATATAAACTTGTCTAGATCTTAGTGTAGGATTTTTTATATCATCATAATGTTAGATATGTGCCCTAGAAGCCAGATTGACTGACACTTATAATACACATTCTAGAGGCATTTTTATAATTTTGACTATAAATTAATAAAAGAGTTATTTTCTATCATATTATGTATTTAAAGTGTTTGTGATACATCTTTTGAGTTAATGGGCATGATAAATGTATATTTTCAAAAGTTAAATATTTAAGGCATGTGTTGTCATAATTAACTTATAAACTGCTTTGAATTGTAGGATCGTCACAAGGATGGTGATCGATCCAAAAGATTGGTATACGATTACTTTCTTAGGATAAATGAGTCTTAAGTCTATGATATGGAGATACCAGAATGAGAGTATAAGTACTTGTTAGAGAATGAAAGTAGTAAGCATGACCACCTCGAGCAGTCATAAGAAAGTCTACCTTCTCGTCAATAACTAAGCTCGATGCTGCAGTTGTATATCTGATTCTTAGATTTGAGGTGCATCTGTAGTTCATATTAAGTGTGTTATAGTTTGACTATATCATAACTTAGTCTCTTAGCCATTCAGAATCCTAAGGTGTATGTTGTCTATACCATGTTCATTATAGGGACTGGTTCGCACCAAGATGGGATCTATCAACCTTGGTAGAGGAGTAGTCCTATGATGATTGTGAGAATGAGTCCTTAAGCTCATGGCCATGGTAGTGTGATAAATAGAAAAGAATTTTCTATTAGGATTTTACATCGGACTTGAATCGAATGATTCAATCATATGATGGGGTGTTGGGTTTGACAAGTTCACCTTAAACCTAATCCTGTCGAGGCTCATGATAGAAAAACTCAATCATTTAGATAGCTATATCAAGAGGTTCGTATTCTATTCTGATGAGTTGCCACTATATACTACTAGGTGTTACTGGTGGATTTTGAGAGTAATTAGAATGATCTTGATGATCGATCATTCTAATTACATGAATTTAAAAAGTTCTAGTCCATTGAAAGGTATTTCGATGATGTCGATGATAGATACCACGATATATCTCATTACTATATGGAACTATATCTAATTGGGTCAAGCAAACAAGGGTTTGGATCTAGATGTGATCAATTAAGCTAATCTAGTTTGATTGATTTAGATTAGATTTGATTAGCTTCAAGAAAATCATGCTAGCACATAATTGAGCCTGGTATTCTCCTTATGTAGTCTTTCTGGTTCATCTCGACTAAAGCTAAATTGGTTTGCATTTATCTAGAAATCCTATATAGCTTTGTCCTGGTTTGACTGGAGCTTGTCTAGGTCACAAAAGGATTGTCTTAATCCATCAGATGGAAATAAGATAATACCTGCCAATTCCTGACACAACCTGCCATTTCGATTTCGTCAAGATATTGACTTAGTCTTTGTAAGAAAGAAAAGAGGGGAGGAGGTGTGCACCCTCTATTTTCATCTGGGGTGCATGTCCTAAGAGGTTTTTCATGAAGAAAATTAGTAGCTTGGCCCTTATGGCGTGCGCACAATGAAAGGAGGCATAGAGGAAGAGTTTGTTATGGAACAAACTCTTGGAGATTATTCTCCATGCCACCATCCTCTTCTTATCTGATTTGTGTGCCACTTTTGTGGGGATTTTTGGGACTTAAACCTGATTGGATTAGGTGACATTGCATGGCCAATCAGATTATGATCTGATTAAATAAATGAATATGATTCGTTGATGTTGCGTGGCACTGAATGGCGCATAGGGGTCTATTTAAACCCCTCCTGCACCCTAGGGTTAGTAGTTCCACCACCTCATGCCCCAAGGATGCCATCCCATCTTCTCTCCATGCCTCCCTCAGGTCCTCTCTTCCTTCTCAATGCCCATACAAGGTTGGGCATAGGTTCAGCATTCAAAGGTTGATAGAAGCTGAAGCAAAGATCGTGATAGGGTGTTCTACATCAAGAGATCGAGTGCAGCATCAAAAATTTATTTTGAAGGCTTCAGAGATTCAGATTTGATATGAAGTTTCGGCATTGGATCTAGAAGGAGAGTGCATCCAGATTCAGCCCTAGTGAACTCCAGTAGAGGTCAAGCACATGCATGGCTTGATCTAGGATCGTAGGCTTTCGTTAATCATCGTCAGGATAATTATCTACCTTAAACAGGTAACAATTGTTGTTGCTAATTTATTTTAATTTTAATTTTTAATATTATATAATTAAGATTAAATCCAAGAACTTTTAGATCTAATTAGAATTATGTAAAAAAGTTTTAAAAATTTTTGCTATAGATCAGATCGATCCTGCAGCGAAAAAAATAGTTTTTCCTTCAATTGGTATCATAGCCAGGTTTATAGTTCTTCATATTAGATTTTGATCTAATTTCTATTTTATTTTAGATCTAATATTAATAATTTTAGATGTCACATCAGATATGATTAGATCCAAAATCAATAGATTAATTAAATATTTTATATATATGCTGATATATGATGATGTATGAGATGCATGACTAGACTAGGTTTGCAGAATTGTACTATGTATAGTCTAGAATAAATTTCTTTTTGATATGATCAATTAGATTTTTATTAGAGTTTTACTTTTAGATTTTATAAGAGCTATAATTAGATCTAAAAATAAAAAAATTAAATTTAAATTAATATATGAGATATATTTGATGCATGTCTAAACTAGATTTATAGAATTATTCTATATATTGTCTAGAATAGAATTTTACATGATATGATCATTTAAAATTTTATTTTTTAGATGTTATATGAGATACATCAGATCTGAAAACATGCATATGTTAATTAAATTTTGATACATGAGATGTATACAAAGCATGCATAATTAGATCTAAAATTTTATATGCGATATATGTTGTAGATCTAATTATTTATAGTATAATTATTAATTTTTAATTAAAACATCCTTCTTAGCCATCTGGTCATAAGAGTAAGAAGGGTTTAAAGGCCCTCTCTTTTCATTCAATGGGATGCTCTTATAATATATAGGGGTGCTGCATGTCATTCTTAATCAAAAATCAGAACTTACTTTTTTGCAAAATCCTAGATCCTGAAATCCTAGGATTTTTTATGCATATTTTATTTATGAACCCAACTTAATTAAGAATTAACATTATGAAATCAATTAGATCTAAGAAATTATGAATTTTCAGATCTAAGACACTATAAAATTTGGGTTTGGGTATGGGTAGCTTAATTAGGTCTAGCGGTTGATCAAACCAAATCAAGAGTTAGTTAGGTGAAATCAAGAGTGCTTAAAATTGATCAGTCCAATAGGATTAAGTCTAGATCAAGGTCGATTCATAGTCATATATGGTCGACCAAGTCAAGACCTAATTCAGCTCTGTGGTTCGAGCCTAGATTGTATGCTAACCCAATTAGTTCTGGTTTGACAAATTAGTATCTAAGATAAGTTTGGCAGATATGACCAGTGATTTTTAATTGGAAGCTACTTGATCTGAATGCATTCACGATGTGTTAATGGCATATTCCTCCTACTAATCTCACTTACCTGGCTGATTGGATCGACCCAATTCTAATTTGAGATGGCTAATGATTCGAGCTAACCCATGCCACTAGGTTAGTCATAATTATTATGACTAAGTCAAGTTGAAGATATCTAAATCAAATCTTCCTAAAGAAATATTAAGTCATAGGTCTTCCACCATTGTAGATGTGTAGACCCTTTCCAAAAGTGATTGTTCTCAGCTAGTTATAGTGGTTCAGTTGCACTGAGAAGATGCAACCATATCTATTAGGCATTGGATGCTATGGGTTGAAGGATAGGTTGGGCTCAATATTATGGATACGGTGAGGGACCCAATTAAAAATCTAATTTATGCAAATGATGGGTCTGACTTAACTAAGGATTGAAGAAATATTTCGGACATGATAAACTTCATGAATTAGAGATTAGGTTTGTGTGCACCATAATTAGAGAATCATTTGACAAGAGTTGTCCATCCATCGGACTGATCCATCATCAATAACTATTAGATGAGGTGTGAGCCAGTCGGTGGGACTGCACCACCCACTAGAAGTCTTTGATCGTGGAGATTTTTGCATCTCTGTCAAGGAAGTGTAGGGATCCAAGAAAATAATGAGAGCCTAGTTTATTTAAAAATGAAACTCTTAAATAAATTGGTTAAGTCTAATTACAATGTCTAACTAGAAACTTTAATTCTATACAGGCAAATGTCTGTCTTCAATCCACTAGCCCAAATTCTAGACACCCACAGACTGATCGGATCCAATTACAAGGATTGGCTTCGAAACATCAAAATTATTTTGGGTTCCAAAAAGCTAACTCATGTATTGGACTGGGACCCCCCCACTTTACTAGCACATCCATCTACTAATCAAAGAGCATCTTTAGAGAAATGGACAGATAAAGATAATAAAGCTAGGTACTCTATGTTGGGCTCGATGTCGATGAGCTTTAGTGCTAACATGAAGACATCAAGACTGCTCACCAAATGTTGGCTCACCTATAAGAATTATTTGGTGAAGAGAGTCACGCAGGCAAGTATCAAGTCACAAGAAGACTTTTCAAGACTCAAATGCATGATTGACAGTTGGTCCAAGATCATTGTCTAATGATGATCAAGGTGAAGAAAAATTTGATTTTCCACTGTAGGATCGTCCAGATCTAATCACATCAAAGATAAAATTTTTTACAAAAATTTTTATAATCTAATCAGATCTAAGACTTTTCAGATCTAATCATGATGATCTAATATTAAAAATTAAAATAAAATTAAATCAGATTTAATTTCAAGTACTTGTTGGGTAATCTAATTATCCTACAATGATCCTGATCGTTCTTGATGTTCTGAAAGGAGCCACGCACGTGTCTGGCCTCTACTGGTATCCTCTCATGCAAGATCTGAATATCTTTTTCTCGTGAATCTCTTCTTCAAAGATCAAATCTGAATCTAAACTATAGATCCTTCAAAATAATTTCTGAAGATAGCCCATCCATCTCACGAACGTCGTCACGTAGAACTTGAATCTAGCATCGAAATACTTAGACCTTCTTCTATAACTTGTGCCTAACTTTTTAGGCGTGCAGAATAGAGGGAGAAAGAGGATAGAGGGGGCATGGGATATGGTATGGGTGATAGCACTTAGGCATGGAAAATAATTTTGTGTGATGCAATCCTCTACTGCATGAGAAGGGGTTTTAAATCTAATGCCATATAGTGTCCCTCTTTGACTAAATAACCAATTTATTTTATCATTGAGACTTCAATGATTATTCTCCATGTGAAACCACCAGATCCCATCTAGTTTTATTGTCAAAAATGATTCAAAAAGTGGATGACATGAGTAGATAAAAAAGAGTCCATTGCGCCTAGGATTCTTCCATCAAGAGTTTGACCCAAATCAAACTCTATCAAAAACTAGTCAAACCATCATCATAAATCACAAAATTTGGCACACCCATAGCATACATTAAGTCCTATCACATATCCAAAAATTAGATTAGTCCTTCTTAAGTACTTAAGGATACATTTCATAGAAGTCTAGTGCTATTCGCCTAGATTCGACTGATACCTGCTCGTGACACTCACAGCATGGGCAATATCAGATCGTGTACATAGCTTGGCATACATGAGGCTCCCTATTGCCAAAGCATAAGGGATCTTGCTAATGCATTCAATCTCCTCAAATGTGCTAGGACACATCTTCTTGGAGAGATGAACGCCATGTCTAAAGGGTACTAAACCACTCTTGGAGTTTTTCATGCTGAACCTCTTCAGCACCTCCTCTGTGTACATCTTCTGTGAGAGACCCAATATCCTATATGATCTATTCCTATAGATCTTAATTTTCAGAATAAAGGATGCCTCTCTTAGATCTTTCATAGAGAACTCCTTAGACTACCATATTTTGACTATAGTCAACATGGGAATATCATTCCCAATTAGGAGGATGTCATCCACGTATAGTATGAGAAAGACAATAGCGCTCCTACTGATCTTTTTGAAAACATAGGGCTCCTCCTCATTCTTGATGAATCCAAATAATTTGATTACATCATTGAAATGAGCATTCCAGCTTCGAGATATTTGCTTAAGTCCATATATTGACCTTTGCAGCTTGCATACCTTGTGATCATCATCACTGGATGTGAAATCTAGTGGTTGATCTATATAGATATCTTCATCAAGATACCCATTTAAGAATGTTATTTTCACATCCATCTGCCATATTTTGTAATTGAAATAGGCTATAATAGCAAGCAATGTGTGGATGGATTTGAGCATGGCTACTGACGAAAAAGTATTCTGATAGTCAATGCCTTTGTGCTAACTATACTCTTTTACTATGAGCCTTACTTTGAATGTCTCTACATTTTCATCGGTACCAATCTTTCTCTTAAAGATCCATTTACACCCAATAGGTACTATACCCTCAGGTGGATCTACCAAGGTTCAGACTTGATTCGAGTGCATTGAGTCAATCTCTGACTTCATTGTCCTAACCATTTCTCAGAGTCAATATCTAATATCGTCTCATCATAGGTTTTGGGATCATCATCATGAACTCCATTTTCTATAAAGAATATTTTCTCTACATCTTTTAAGATAGTACCTACGTACCTTTTAGGAGGATCTACGAGGTGGAGGAGGTAGTGTCTGGATTGGCTCAATCTACTTGAATTCCATAGGTTCCTTAGTACGTTTCTTATCAAAGACTTTCTCCTCGAGTCTAATCTATCTTTTGATGCCACCATCTTGAATAAATTATTTTTCAAGAAAGATAATGTGTCGACTCACAATCACAATATGATCTTCTAGAAGATAGAAATAATATTCTAATGACTCTTTAGGATATCTAATAAACCAAGCTCTAAAGGACCAAGACTCTAATTTGTCCGTCTGTTATCTCGTGACATGGATCGGACAATCCTAAATTCTGGGATGACTCAGACTTGATTTCTTACTATGCCATATCTCATACGATGTGGTAGGAATGGTTTTAAAGAGAATCCTATTCAGTAAATATATATCGATCATCAGACTATATTCCTAAAGAAGCTCAGAAAGATTCGTGAAACTCATCATAGATTGGATCATATCTAATAGGGTCCAGTTTCTTGATTCTAAAATCCCATTGAGTTGAGGTGTTTCAGGTGGAGTCCATTATGAGACTATGCCATTATTCTTAAGATAGTCTAGAAATTTTCGACTAAGGTATTCACCCTCTCGATTTGATCGAAGAACCTTAATGGGATTTTATTTTTATTTTTCTACTTCAAGTCTAAATTTCTTAAACATTTCAAAGGCTTTAGACTTATATCGCATCAAATACACATATCCATATCGAGATAGATCATCAATAAAGATGATAAAGTAGACATAATCATCCTTGGTCGGCATATCAAATGGGCTGCATACATCAGTATGTACTAGGGGAAGTAGGTCTGTGGCCCTTTTCTCATATCCTACAAAAGAGAGCTTGATTATTTTGTCATGAAGGCATGATTCATAAATCGGATATGACTCGAATGTCAACGAACTCAATAGCTAAGATTTTTCTAATTTGTTAACCCTGTCTTCAGCTATATGACCTAGCCTAAGGTGCCAAAGATACCTATCATTTAGACTATCCCTAGGTTGCTTTGATCCTATGGCATTCATATTTTATTCGATATTAAAAATAGAAATATCAATATGTAACCGATAAAGATCATTTATAAGAAAACCACTTGCAATTTTATTTCTTTCATAAAGAATATTATAATGGTCCTTAAGAAAACTAATTACATAGCCTTCTTATGCTAAACATGAAACAGAAATCAAATTTCTGCTTGCTATAGGCACATAAAAATAATATCTAAGAATTAGCTCTAATCCTGATGGTAGTCGAAGAGAGTAGGTTTTCTCAGCCACAACAGCAACTCTTGCTCCATTCTCGATGCGTAGGATCATCTCACCATCCCTCAGTCTCCTAGTATTTTTAAGATCCTGCATAGAAGTGCATAAATGAGCACTAGAACCAGAGCCAAGCACCTAACTGGATGCAGAAGAAATCATAAGATTTGATTCTATAACGAGCATACCTCCAGAAGGACCTGCCTCCTTCTTGATCTTTAGGCTAGCTAGGTAAAGAGGGCAGTTCTACTTTCAGTGGCTATCTATGTTGTAATAAAAAAACTTTTTCTTGTCAGCGGCCTTCTTCTTTGGCTCTACCTTCTTCTTCTTCCCATCTTCCACTTTCTACTTCTTTGCGGTCTTCTTCTTCATCCCAAATGACTTTCTCTTGGAAGAAGTCAGCTCCATAGCAAGCACTGAGTCCTTTAAACCTTTCATAGAGAGCTTAGCAGTAATCAATATATTCATAAGCTTAGCCAAGGTATTTTGAAGTTTATGCATATGATAGTTCATGATGAACTGCCCATATGGATAAGTCAGAGACTGCAGAATTATATAAATCTACAGGTCTTGATTTAACTTGACACCAAGCTTCTCAAGCTCTTTTAAGTCCTTGATCATCATCAGATAATGATCTTGGACTGACTGTCCATCATGCATCTAAGTCTTAAAAAGTCTTTTAGTGACTTGATATTTGGCTACAAGATTTTATTCACCAAACAACTCTTGTAGGTGAGCCAACATTTTGCAACTAGTCTTAATATCTTCATATTGGTGCTGTAGCTCATCAAACATCGAGCCCAATATGTAATACTTAGCTTTGTTATCTTCATCCATCCATTTTTTCAAAGATGCTCACTGATCAGTGGACGGACGTGCTGATAAAGTGGAAGGATCCTATTCCAACACATGAGCCAACTTCTTAGAATCCAAAATAATTTTGATGTTCTAGAGCCCATCCTTATAGTTGGATCCAATCAGTCTATGGGTGTCCAGGATACGGGCTAGTGGATTGGATGTAGACATTTTTCCATAGAGAGTCAAAGTTTTTAGTTAGATTTTATAATTAAATTTAATCAATTTATTTAAGATTTTTATTTTTAAATAAATTAGGCTTTCACTATTTACTTGAATCTCTACACTCCATTGGCAGAGGTACGAAAATCTCTGGATTATAAATTTCTAGTGGATGGTGCGGTCTCATTGACTGGCTCACCACCTCACCAAATAGTTATTGGTGATGGATCAATCGATGAGTAGACAACTCTTATCTAATGATTCCTTAATCATGGTACATCCAAACCTAGTCTCTAATTCATAAAGCTCATTGTGTTTGGAATATTGCTCTACTCTTTAGTTAAGTCAGACCCACCATTTGCATGAATTGGGTTCCTAATTAGGTCTCTCACCATGTCTAAAATATTGAGCCCAACCCATCCTCCAACCCATAGCATCCAATGCCTAATAGACATGGTTGAATCTTTTCGGTGCAACTGAACCACTGTATCCAACTGAGAACAATCAACCCTAAAAAGGGCCCGCACATCTACAATGGTGGAAGATCTTAGACTTAATAATTTTTTAGAAAGATTTAATTTAGGTCTCTTTAAACTTGACTTGACTTAGGCATAACAATTATGACTAACCTAGTGGCATGGTGAAGGAACCAGATCTAGGGTTTTATAGATAGATCTTGAAAACTTTTTCAAGATCTTATAGTGGAAGACTTAAAAAAATCAAATATTTATTTAAATAAACATGTAAACACCTAGATCTCAAACCTATTACATGATCAAGATATGATATTAAATTGTAAATTAAAATCAAATAAGAAAGTAGAAAGGTTGATCAAATCAACCTAGATCTACACTACATCAAATGCAGGTATGAAGTTAATAGATCAGATCTATTACCTGAACAAGTTTAGATGTTCTAACTTGCTGATCCAGGCTTAAGAATGAAGTCATGAGCCGCACATGCATTCAATCTCTAGGAGTCATCCACATAAGCCTATGATCTCTAATCTAAAGTTCGATGCAAAAAATCAGCACAGCATGCTAGTATTATGCTGATCCTTCTTCGATGGTCAATCCGATGTTCCCTTCTTCAAAATTTGGACTCTTCAAAATATGGAATAAGAGAAGGATGAGTAGATTTTTTATATACTTATGCTAAGATTCACTTCTCTTTAGATTTATTAACAACTTAAAAAAAGGATGGGATTGAAGAAACAAATAGAATATAGCACACTTTAGTAAGGACGACGAGCACACCTCAGCTTCCTTTTCGATTCTGCATTTACTGTCCAGTCTATCCTGACCAGATACTCATATTTTGTTTTTTGGTCTCGCTTCTATAATAACACACAGACCACGATCTCCAATTGGGAAGCCTTCTTTCATCTGGTTTAGTCACCCCCACACCTTACTCCCTGAGCTCTAGTATTCCATGGAATAAATATTAAAATGTAATTGCTTACTCGAATAAATTAGAGTAAAGGAGAGCTTCCAACGTTAGATCCAAATCCAAACATTGGAAATGCTGTAATGGGCATCGCCCAGACTACCCAATCTGGGCGCCGGTCCTACCAATAATTCTTTTGTCGTAGTGGCTTCAAATAAGATGGTCGTTTGATGTGGCACAGCAAAATAATGAGATTGTATTTAAGATAGTAATCCCTATAGACCTGAGATTTCATACGTGATGAAGGAATTATTGATTTGTCTATAGCATCTCTGTAGTCTATTAGATAAATGAGGGACACTGACAACTCATACTTTAAGGTCGAAGGTGTGTGCTTTGGTACAGGACAATTTATTCTATATACGTGTAGAACTATCTCAAAGTGCAAAGTTATGACTCTATAATAGGTGTCGTAGAAGGCATATTCGTTCTGATACTCACACACCGAGAAGGAGTTGACTCGTATATGAGACACCAGAAGCGCGAGTTAGAGAAAGAATTGACTAATATGTTGAGAAGCCAATGCGACGCTGAGACTAGTGTCTGTTTCTACAGGGTAAGATTAAAATATACACCAGAGAACAAAAGGACTAAGGTGTGAAGTGCGATGATGAGGATTAAATGATAGAGATCCGGACATCAAGAATGAAAGTGACTTAAGGGGAGTGCATGAGGGTCGAGTACAGGGACTGGCTCTCGTATTGGGGTTCGACTTTGGTGCAAACAGATCATTAAGTGTTAACCAAAATAAAGATCAAGAGTATGAAAAGACACAAAAATAACCCAGGATGAAAGAAGAGATATCCGAGACGCGGCATTTGAGGAGCACCTGTAATTAAAGACTAAATGATATCATTACAATTCAAAGATTGTGACTATGTCTAAGTTGTTTCTAATCCAATAGTTGAGAAGACAGAACTTTGGCGACTTAAATAACTGGGAGGTCAACTATTCAGACCAAGCATCGTCAGTTCTTCCTTGCACGTGGCAATTATCCAACAAATAATTGGACTTGGAAATCTGCAGGATCAACACTGACCGAGAGACAAGGTCTAAATTCAAATGATAGAAATATTAAAAGTGGTGATGAAGAAAGGTTTAATTAGATAGGTTAGCGCGTGATTACGATTAACTAAATAAAAGTTAAGGTTAATGTAGGCAAATGTCATATAGGTGCTAATGTGATACTGCGTAAGAAGGCCTAAACGGCAAGGAATAACTTGACAATGAGGCTTAGGCTAAAAGTTACGAGGACTTCCGAAATAAAACCCCAAGCGAAGGTAAAATTGAATTTATATAAACACCTTAAAAATTGAAATATTATATGAAATTTGTATTCAAATATATTAATTTTTTACAATATGGTTAGACGTCTTGTTTTCAAACATTTCCAGGTCCGATAAATGTGGTCATACAGCTCTATACGTTGCTTATAGTCTGTTTGATTATTGGTTGGGATTGAACTCAAGAATTCTATAGTATGACCATACTCCAAAGTACAACCAATCAGTGAGTCCATTAGTGTATCTAACACGATATCACGCCTCAATTCTCCTATACTGACCAACCCTTAGTTTCACAAAAATTTCTCCTCGTACTATCATATATTTTTAATAAAGGTGAACTCAATTTTCTTTAAGGCAAATGATTCCACTTTACCGTCGTCTTGATGTTTGGATTAGTACTCTATACGGTAGAATCCTCTTCCTTCAAGTCGACTATTTGAAGATTAGATGGAAGACCAAGTCAAAGAGATTTAGTTTTGCTAGGATTCAATGAGATAGAATCTTTTTGACCAAAATATCTTTCTTGAGTGCCACCCTCTTTTTTTAATTCTTTCTTATTCAATAAAAATAATCTTTTTTTGTGTGCCTTCCCTACTGGTCCACCCAACAATTGTGGAGGAGCCCGTCCCAACACTTTCATGTTTGGTATTCTAGTCTAGATTTGACAACTTGACTCTTCTTTTTTCTCTTTTGGATGATTTTGTTTAATTTTTTATAAAATATAGAGCTTTGGAGAGGTTTGGGTGTGCAAAAATTAAGAAGAGGTCTTGGCATGGGTCATAGGACCAACTAGTTCTAGTGAGAGAAAGAGAAGAAAAGAGGGCTTCTTCTGCTATTTTATTTTCAATCTCTCTCCTTTTTTGAGTTTTTTGAGAGAGTCAGATCAGCAACTCTCATCTTCTTCAATTAGAGAGTAATTCAAGAGGGGGAGCATCGTGTCACCATCGAAGAAGATAGCTAGTATAGTATGTTGCTGATTTTGCAACGAACTTAGTCAAGATCAAGCGGAAACTCTTAGAGTGATGGGTGCGCTTGGACTTATCCTTAGCATAGTCAGTGTAGAATCTTAAACTTGTCGATAATAGATCTGATACTAATTCATCCTGCATTTTTTATAGTGTAGATGTAGGTTGATTGACACTTTTTCTTCTTATTTTTTTTTAATTTTTGATAGTATTGCCTTATCGTGTATATCTACACTAGTATTTACATATATTTAAATAATTTTAATATTTAGGTCTCGCTTAAATCTTGAAAGTTTCAGATTTATTTATGAATCTACTCTATCATCTCATTTATCGACCTATTCTATTAATAATTTGGGATCTAATTATTCTAGATTAATCATTTATAATTAATTATTGATATATAAAAAAATAATAAATAAATATTTTATTACAGACTGCATATATTTTCACTTAAGTTTACCGTACGTATAGGTTATCCTAGCATGCTATCTAAATATTGATCATAGAATTTTGATTAGATCAAAGATTATACATTAAATTTTAATCTGTTCAATTCATAATGTTTAGATTTATCTAGAATATATTGATATTATGACCTTCAATATATGAAACTGTTTAATTAATCAAGTAGTTTATATTATTTTACTTTGCTAATTTTAATGAATCAAACATGAATGGTTATAACATGTGAAAATATTTTATAACATGAAATTATTTTTGAAAATCAAACCCCAACCCTCAACTAAAACTTAATTGAGATAAGAGTTGATTCATTAGGATAGAGGAATTGTGAATTGAATAACACAATCATTAACACATGGCGAAATATTATGGATTGGCCATATATGGATACGACTAGTTAGATTAAAACATATTATTTAGAGAAGATAATCTAATCAATTTCTAATAGGTCAGGGATTTCTAGATCATTACAATAGTTAATGTAAGTCCATGCTTACAAAACAAGATGGATTATTCTTGGTACTAGTACCTGACTATCAGTTGATCTATTAAATTATTAAACAGTTCAAGGGTCAACCACAGGGGTTTTTAACTTATAACACTACCTGCCATTCTGATGATCTAGCAAAGCCTCCATGACTTCCCCTGATGAACTTACCTCCTCTTAGTGGATTATGTTTTATCAGAGCTGACTATTCGGCTAACATGTCAGCTAGTCAAATGTTGATTTTAGTGCTCCTAGACAGCCTTAATTCTCCCTTAACTGATATGAATTAGGGAAGATCTACAATGGTTAATTCTATCTACCGCTCCTATAAATAATATTAAAATTTAGTCTCAAATAAAATAGATTATGAAACTAATCATAGTTCCATTAAAGTAGTTAATAGTTCATCAGTGCATATCATGGAGGCCCAAAGGTTTGTGCTTACATGTGATTATCATTATATATTATCTCTTGATACATCTTCTAAAGGTGGTCAGGTAGCCACAATTGGGCCTGATATTATGTTAGGGTAGATGTCACGTTAATGTTGACCTAACTGGCCTTTTTTCGAGGAACAAGCACTGATAGGTGAGCAAAAATTTATTACTAAATAGTTAAAATATTGATTATGACTACCCTTTAGTTAATGAGTGGCCACAAATTCTGTACAGTCCCTATTGATTAGTACTCTAGAAATTGGTATTTTTGAATGGGTAAAGGTCCAATTCATATATATGAGAAACTTTGATTAAGTAAACTTAGATTAAAGAATCCCAATACTATAATTTTGATTTTTTTAACTGGCCCTTTCTAGCCCTCATTTTTGGATATGAGTTGGGACCCAACTTTCATAGCTTGTACCAAGTCGAAATATCGGAGCATGAACGATCCTATATAGCTGATAGATCTGCATTGAGGAGCAGCTCCAAATGCATACGATAATAGTAAGACACTTATTAACGAAGTGCTCTGATCGAACCATGTGTCTGATTATGCTCTTGGATGAGCAGGCAAGTTTAGTCGCGTGGAGACGCTCAGCCAACGAAATGCTCCAAATATTGAGACTCTTTTGGCACACCCATGACATGAGAGCATAAGCACTATTGTACCATCTTCAACGTCAGAATATGGGATGGTTTCCTACTATCACTGATCATTTATTGTACCATGATCGAGCTATTTAAAGTGCTTGAGCAAGTTGACATTCCCTAAACAACTTAGGAAAGATGCAAACTGAACCGCTACCCAAGTCTATCTTCCATCAACACATATATAGAGATGGTCAAAGCTTGAAGTGGGGACTACCACGATTACCTGGGTTACTCAGAGGAACTTTGAGAAGCATCACCAACATCCATAAGGAGGAGTTACACTTAGTGGTCTTCTATTCTTCATCCTTGGGCTAAAGGAAAAGAAGAACAAGAAGAAGAAACAAGAAGTGCAATGTTTATGCTAGGACATCTGTGCAGGCTGAACCCAAAGATTCAAAGCCCGAATAAGAGTCAACTGAATGGCTTCTTTTTTGCAACAAGAGGGCACGTGAAAAGAAACTGTCCTCATACATTCCCTCCAATTGCGGCTTTACTTAGAGAAATAGCGCTAAAATAAAAGCAACATTGTGCCTAGGATGGTTATAATAATGATTTTTATTCTTAATATAACTAACAGTCCTAACAATCTCTTTCCTATTTTCATTATAATTATCCTAGACTTGGTTAATTCAGTCTAACCAGTACGCTTACCAGTAATTTTGACAACTTGGTTGTTAAGGTTTTTGAGTGTTCAAGAGAAATTCAAAAGCACAGTATACCGGAAAAATTCACCTTGACCTTGATGCATAGAGAGGATTGCTACTCAATACCTGTTTCTATGTCTTTTAAGAAAAATATATTTTGAAACACAATTCGCAATTTTTTTTTAAATCCATGCATTGACCATTTTATTATTTTAGCCTGTGGATGCGCTACCGTTTTTGCATCCGTAGTATTCGTAAAATCTGAAGCAATTATTCTTGTAGAGCCTTTTGAGTAGACCTACATATGTACACTCAATCTTTCTTCAACTTCTTAGGAAATAAGCATTGAGATCAAATAATCTTGAGCTATCTTCTTGAACTACGCTACTCACTTGGTGTAGAACTTTTGTGTCTGTGCCATAGTCTATGTGATATTAATTTTTGGCAAACTTGGAATGCTTGCATATTTGATCCTCTCTGAGAGCCCATAATCTTGTTATATATGGTAGTTTAATTAGTATACATAGTTTTCAGATTAAGCATCCTCAAATTACTACAGAATGTTACATATATGTGTGAGCTTTGGGCATATTGACGCATAGGTTCACTTCATAAATGCAAGAAACAGATAAACAGGTTTGAGCTGTAGGGAGAAAAATTCTCTAGAAGTTGATACTTTGGATAGGTGATAAACTATACTTTCTAATACTCTATCATTTATAAGTCTCATCGTTACTGTCTGGATGACATTGCCTACGATAGATAAGGGATGCTAGGTTCTGTCAAATTCACTCAAGCAATTACAATGATGAATGGTTAGAGCGACCAATGAGCTTACATATCTACCGAGTTCTTAGTGTCAATTCGTGCACGCATTCATAGCTAGGTATCTCACCAACAGACACTCATACTTGCGCTTAACGTGGGAGTACGAGGTTCCACGAATTCATTATATCACTGTGACAGATAGATCTATTCAGATATTGAAATTAAGCGACCTCTATATGATGGTCTGGAATAGAAATCAGCTTAATATGTTTAGACTTCTTTTGAATCTTTAATATTTTCATAAAAATCATTCTATTCGAATGTTGATAAATTTCGAAGATAAGTAAAATCTTAGAGATTTTAGAGGAAGTAAATTTGAAATAAAATCCTCTCCCTGCTCGATATTTAATTTGTAAAGGAGCTAAAAACTTTAGTTTTACTCTAAGTCGGTATCTCTCTACACATAATCTCATAGATAATGGTGAGAATTTCAGAATTTTTTCGCCTAAGCATTGAAAAACACTCCCTATAGAACACTGCAAAGATAGTTGCCATTGGATAAGTATGTTTCTGAAAGAATGTTAATATCATAAACTTCTATTATAAATGTAGAATGCATATTACGTCATAAAATATAGCCTTATGCATAGGCATCTTTTGCCAGCTTTGTTCGAATTCCTTCTAGATATGTGCATCGAATCGACTTAATATATGAGATATTGTTACATCGAAGTGTGTGGTTACTAGTGTGATATTGACTCAGAGGATTTTCCAAAAACAAACTTTATTATCAACGTTTATCTGGACTAGCGCTCACATAAGTCAGACCTTTCAGCACCTAATGATCTGTTGAGGTGGTTGAGACCCACTAGACCTCCAAATTACGGCTTCGTTGACAACTAACCAACGTTTGAGCGACCTTATGTCTTGACAGTGTAGTATAGATGCTACAACACAAAATGAGACCCTAAGTGGATTATGTGACCTGCTGCGCGCATGGTCTGGAGAGTGAAAAGGGAGTGTTCGGTTGCGGCCTTGATAGACGATCTATAGTCGCTATAAAAAATCATCTCTTCAGTAATTAATGTGAAAGGCTTGTCTGACCGCTCATTGAAGCGCTGGAACTCTGGATGTCCAGAGTGGGAGTTGCATATCATGGACCAGAGATAAGAGGAACGCGGTGACGAGAATATGGTGGGACCTCGGGCTGATAGGAACAGATTCAGCGTCCCTATATGGGTCGCTCGTACTCGAACCTCTATTAGAGCTATATAGCATGTGCAGAGAAGACCTATAGGCAGCCGCCAGATAGCAATACAGGATCTTTTTCCCAGGGCAAGTAGAGGCAAGATGTCATCGCCACCATCAAAATGGAGCAGTTGCTTGAATCCCTTAGATTGCGGTGGAGTATGACTTCTCAAACTCCAACACAAGGCAGTTTCTTGGCTATATATTTGATCTACCATGCTACTACATGCTCTCTCGCACAATATGAGTCTAACACAACATGTAGTGGCGTGCGTGAAACCAATTTAATCCACATGCCACGAATGACTCCGATCAGTTTACTAGAGTAAAGATATTAGTTTCCATATGGAGGAATTACCTTTATTGGATCAAATTCATGTGATTAGATATGCCAAAACCAGTTGGAGTCTATAAAAGTTCCAAGCCACACAAGCTTCTATGATAATTGATCGCATTCAATAAAAAAAAACAACCGACTATGATCAAATTTAAGTATGTGTCGTCAAACACTTGAGAAAGAAGATGCTTTAAACACATCTCTCATTATAGTGATTTTCTTTAGGATCAAACTAGTATCTACTCACCACTCCTAGTGAGTACGCCACATCTAATCTCGTACATATCATTGCATACATAATAGATCCCACTACCGAAGTATATGGAATTCTACTCATACGCTCTCTCTCTTCAGGAGTTGTCGGACAATCCTTCTTGGAGAGAGAAATTTCTTGGTCCATCAAGAGATAGTTCTTTTTAGAATTCTCCATGCTGAACCTCTTCAGCATAGTTTCTATGTACGTGGACTGAGATATACCAAGCATCCTTTTAGATCTATCCCTATAGATCTTTATCCCTAGGATGTAGGATGCTTTACCCAAGTCCTTCATGGAGAACTGTGATGACAACTAGACTTTTATTTCTTATAGTGTGAAAAAATCATTTCTGATTAAGAGAATGTCATCCATGTACAAAATAAGGAATACCACTATTGGACCATTTATCCATTTGTAAATGCAGGGTTCTTCTCCATTCTTAATAAAGCCATATATTTTGATCACTTTATCAAAATGCATGTTCCAAGTTTGAGATGCCTGCTTCAATCCATAAATGGATCTCTGAAGCTTGCACACCTTGGACTCAATCTGTGGATGTGAATTCTTCAGTTGTATCATATACACCTCTTCGGTCAGCTCTTCATTTAGGAAAGCTGTCTTTACATCCATCTGCTAGATCTTATAGTCCAGATGGACAGCAATGGTAAGCATGATCCGAATGGACTTAAGCATTACCATAGGAGAGAACGTCTCATCATATTCAATACCATAATGTGACGATATCCCTTGGCAACTAGATGGGCTTTATAGGTCTCCACCTTTCCGTTTGCACCCCTCTTTCTTTTGAAGATCCATTTACATCTAATGAATTTAACCCCTTCAGGTGGGTCAACTAATGTCCATACATCATTGACCTTCACGGAATCCATTTCGGATCTTAGATCTATTACATGATTAAGGCATAATATTAAATCAAAAATTAAAATCAAATAAGAAAGAAAAAGATTGATCAAATCAACGTACATCTATACTACATCAAATGTAGGTATGAAGTTTATAGATCAGATCTATTACCTGAGCAAGTTTAGAAGTTCTAACTTGCTGATCCAAGCTTGAGAATGAAGTCATAAGCCACATATGCATCCGACCTCTAAGAGTCAGCTACACAAGCCTACGATCTTTGATATGAAGTCTGATGCAGGAAATCAGCATAGCATGCTAGTATTGTGTTGATCCTTCTTCGATGGTCGATTCGATGTTCTCTTCTTTAAAATTTGGACTCTCCAAAATATGAGAAGAAAGATGATAGTTTGCTGATCTGAGACTCTCTCAAAAAACTCAAAAGAAAAAACAAGAGATTGAAAATAAAACTGCCCTAGAAGAAGACCCTCTTCTTCTTCTCTTTTCTCTCACCTAGACACCTAGCTTGGTGCCTATGGAACCCCCATGCCCAAGGACCCTCTTCCTTTAAATTTTACACATCCCAAACCTCTCCTAAAGCTCTATATTTTTATAAAAAGATTAGAATAAAATTCATCCAATAAATAGGTAGAAGAAAGAGTCCAAGTTAGGTCAAATTATTAGACTAGGAATATCCAAACATGGAAAGTTGTTGGGGTGCCCAACTCTTGGGTGCCTCATCCATAATTTTTGGCATGGAACAGCTAGGGAGGGCACACCAAAAATGAGATTAATTTCACAAAATAAGAAAAAAAAATTAATTAAAAGAGGAGGTGGCACTCAAGGAAAGATGTTTTGGTTAATAAGGATTCTATTTCATAGAATTCTAAGCAAAACCAATTCCTCCTTTGACTTGGTCTTCCACCTAACTTCCAAATATGACTTGGAGAGAAAGAGGTGACGTAAAAATCAGGAAGAAAGAGATTTTCCATGAAAAATACCTAAAAAATAGGTATGGTGGGTGTTGGGACCAAGGTGGTGCAAGGAGATAGGGAGTCCTAGTCACACTAGGACTCCTGTTTTAACTTAGTCAAACAAGATCTTTTAACCACATAAAATCATGATTAAACCAACCCAATTAAATAAGACCCTAACTCATTTAAGTACTTAATTAAATCAAATTAAATTATATTTAATTCTAATTTATTTAATCAAATTAATCAAATTAAAAAATTATGTTAATCCAAGTCTTAGTTAGACTATGACTAGTTCTTCCTTGCACTTGGCTTATCCAATAAGCCAATTGGACTTGATCGAATCAAGTCCAAACCAAATTAAATTAAATCATATTTAATTATACTTAATCTCAATCTATTGGCTTAATCAAATTAAGCTAATTAGCAATTCAATTGCAAATGGATCCTCCTGCAACACTTACACTAGATTAAAACACCAATCGTATTGATTGTTTAATCCTAGAATGATTCTTAATCATTGATCAACCTTCTGATTAGTTTATAAGCTCTAATGTGTCTCACCTCATAGGTCGAAACCTAAGTCGGTAGCATAAAAATAAATTTCTGTACCAACGAAAGTAACCATCTAACAATGATACCCGATGGTCGGATAGGTCGAAGGTATAGAACACCATCCTCAGAACCCATGTGGATATAGTTTCTATATAATTCATCCCTTTGATCAAAATGCTCACTGGACACCTCAGAGTTAAACTGTCAACTCTAATCAGATTGTCCATATTGTATTTCAAAATATCAAAATCCATAATTGATTATTATCTTGGCCAAGAGATTTTGCTAGATTGAAATACAGTGATGCATTGTTCTTCAACTCTTGAAGTCATCAATCCCATCTTGATCACACTCCGACTTCGTAAGTACTTGACTATGCCAGAAGCCTTCTATTACTAAATTTGAAATTCAATTAGTTCGGTACCAAAGCACAATGAGTTGTTTACAAGTCACTGAGGTGATCTCAGGTCTAAGGGACACTTATACCTATATCCTATCAGAGACATTCTCGATAGCAAAATGCTCTGAAGTTGGTCACGTTCGATGATGATGCACCCGTACATCTCACCCATACGCCATACCAGTGTCTCCACACTTCTTGGTTAAGTGGATAACCAACCTATATGGCATACAGCGACCTATGCTTGATAGCTGCTGTCGTCGTTATTAACAGTCTATTTTTTGGTCGTTAACAAATTTAAGGACTAATCGATAAATCCTCTCTTTATTAAAACTAAATAGTCCTAAGAACTTCATCACAATAATGGAGTTCATTAGAAGATGCAAACTTATGATGAAAAAGATGGCAAAATATTTTTTATTAATTAATAAATCAATTATAATATCACAACCATCAACAGGCTGACGATTGGCTTTGGAACATAATTTTCAACAGCTCCCACTTATTCTAAAGCCACTCGACACAGTATCTAATACCCATCTTTGACTTATGGTTATCGAACTCCTTGATTGCCAGGGCTTTAGTGAAGGAGTCGGCTAGGTTCTTCTTTCAATTGATCTTCTGAAGGTCGATGTCACCATGATCCACGATCTCATGGACCAAATGGAAGTGGCACAGAATGTGCTTTGTTCGCTAGTGTGCCTTCAATTCCTTTGCTTAAGCTATGGCCCCAGTGTTGTCGCGGTAGAGCAGGACTGGACCATCAATGGAGGGTGCTACTCTGAGCTCGGTGATGAACTTTCTCAACCACATAGCTTTCTTTACTGCATCTGATGCTGCCATGTACTCTGCTTCACAAACAGAGTCAGCCACTGTATGCTGCTTGAAACTTTTTCAGTAGATGGCTCCATAATTTAAAGTAAAGATATACCCCGACACACTTTTACTGTCATCATGATCAGATTGAAAACTAGAGTCTGTAAATCCCACAAGCTTCAGATCTGACTCACCATAAACCAACCATTAGTTCTTAGTATTTCTTAAATACTTAAGAATGGTTTTAACCATCTTTCAGTGATTTTCTCCAAAATCAGACTGATATCTACTTACTACTCCTAGTAAGTATATCACGTTTGATCTCATATATATCATTGCATACATAATAGACCTCACTATTAAAGCATATAAAATTCTACTCATACACTCTCTTTCTTCAAAAGTTGTCGGACAATCCTTCTTAGATAGAGAAATTTTTTGGTCTATCAGAAGATAGCCCTTTTCAGAATTCTCCATGCTGAACCTCTTCAGTACAGTTTATATGTACGTGGATTGGAATATACTATGCATCCTTTTAATTCTATCCCTATAGATCTTCATCCCTAGGATGTAGGATGCTTCACCTAAGTCCTTCATGGAGAACTATGATGACAACCAGACTTTTATTCCTTGTAGTGCGGGGATGTCATTCCCGATTAAGTGAATGTCATCTACGTACAAAATAAGGAATACATTGTTGGACCATTTTCCAATTTGTAAATGTAGGATTCATCTCCATTCTTAATGAAGCCATACATTTTGATCACTTTATCAAAACACATGTTCCAACTCTGAGTTGCTTGCTTTAATCCATAAATGGATCTCTAAAGCCTACACACCTTGGACTCATCTGTGGATGTGAACCCCTCAGATTGTATCATATACATCTCTTCGGTTAGCTCTCCATTTAGAGAAACCATCTTCACATCCATCTACCAGATCTCATAGTCCAAATGGGCAGCAATGGCAAGCATGATCCGAATGGACTTGAGCATTGCCACAGGAGAGAACATCTCATCATAGTCAATATCATAACGTTGACGATACCCCTTGGCAACTAGATGAGCTTTATAGGTCTCCACCTTTTTGTTTGCACCCCTCTTCCTTTTAAAGACTCATTTACACCCAATGGATTTAACCCCTTTAGGTGGGTCAACTAATGTCCATACATCATTGACCTTCAGGGAATCTATTTCGGATCTCATTGCTTCTAGCCATTTCTCAAAGTCAGGTCTCTGCATCACATCCATATAAGTGATCGAGTCCTCATTGTTCTCAACGAGTTCGATGGGATCACCATCCTGGACAAAGAATCCATAGTATCTGTCTGGATGGTGGGGTACTCTACTGAATTGCCTTAATGGTGTGGGTTCACTAGGCTTCGAATCTGATCTGATCAAATTCAACTGAGGTTCAATATTCTATGTCGGACATTCTACCTATTGAACTTCATCAAGTTCAACCTTAGAGGCAACAGTTCCTTCATCAAGAAATTTTTTTTCAAAAAGATTGTCCTAAGGCTGACGAACATCTTTTATTCATCAGCATGGCAGAAATAGTATCCTTTGGTCTCTTTTGGGTACCCTATGAATATACACTTGTCAGACCTAGGTCAAAGTTTGTCTGTAACTAACCGTTTGATATAAGTTGGGCACCCTCAAATCCTTAGGTGTGAAAGTGCTGGCTTATGACCTGTCCATATCTCATATAGAGTTTTAACTACAGACTTACTTGGAACCCTATGTAATAGATAACAAGTCGATTCGAGTGCATATCCCTAGAAGGATATCGACAAGCTGGCAAATTCCATCATGGATTAGACCATGTCTAATAGAGTCTGATTCCTCCTTTCAGACACACCATTATGCTGTGGTGTTCTAGGAGTTCATTAGGAGAAAATTCCATTCTCTCCTAGATATGTGAGAAACTCACTAGAAAGATATTCTCCTCCTCGATTAGATCGAAGAGTTTTAATACTCTATCCAGTTTATTTTTCTACTTCACTTCAAAATCGTTTGAATAATTCAAAAGAATCTAACTTATATTTCATCATATAGACATATTCATATCTGAATAGATCATCTGTGAAAGTGATGAAGTAGACATATCCACCTCTGGCACTTGTGCTCATTGGTCCACATACATCAGTATGTACTAGACCTAAGAGCTCATTGGCTCTCTCACCTTTTTCAGTGAATGATAACTTGGTCATTTTACCAAGAAGACAAGACTCATAGGTTAGAAGTGATTCACAATCATTAACTTCAAGGATTTTCTCCTGAGTCAACCTGTTTATCCTGTTCTTCTTTATATGACCTAGCCTATAGTGCCATGAGTAGATATCTGATAAACTATCTAATCTAGGATGCTTGCCAATAGAATAGACTACATTAAAAGATTGTGATAACATATATACACCATTGTTCAATTATCCATAGAAAGCAATAACACCATTCACAATGACATTACAAACTCATTTCTTTATTGATATTTCATAATTGTTCATGTCCAAAAGGCCTACAGAAATGATATTTAAAAAGAAACTAGGATAGAAATGACAATCACTAAAAATAATGGTATGGGATTCAAATACAAGTTTCAAAATTTCTAAAGCTAGAACTGGAATTGATCTTCCATCTCCAACGTTCAGGAATTTCTCGTCTTGCTTGAATCTTCTACTGACCTGCAACCCCTACAACAAATTGCAAATATGGTAAGGGCTATCGGTATCTAATACCCAGTCAGTAATATCATAAATAGAAAAATTGTAAGGTGTTATCATATAAATATATTACCCAGCAATAGCTTGCTTCTTTCTCTACCTGTTCAGACCCATGGAGGCAATGTACTGAGGACAGTTCCTCTTTCAGTGCTCCTGCTTGTTGCAAAAGAAGCATTCAGCTTGACTCTTATCGGGCTTGATCTTTAGGGTCTAAGCCTGCACAGATGTCCTAGCATAAACATGCACCTTCTTGGCTTTCTTCTTCTTGTTCTTCTTTCCTTTGCCCAAAGGATCGAGAATGAGAAGACCTCCCACTAAGTTCACCAACTCCTTATGGAGTTGGTGATCCTTCTCAAAGTTCTGAAGTAACCCCAGTAATCCGTGGTAGTCCACTTCAAGCTTTGACATTCTATAATGTGTAAGGAATGGGAGATAAGACTTGGGTAGCGAGTTCAGTATTGCATCTTTCCTAAGTTGTTTAAGGGAATGTCAAGCTTGCTCAAGCACTTTATCAGCTCGATCATGTACAATACATGATCAGTGATAGAGGCACCATCCCATATTCTGACGTTGAAGATGGTACAACTAGTCTTATGCCTCTCAATGTCATCGGGTGTGCCAAAAGAATCCTCCAATATTTGGAGCATTTCGTTTGGCTGAGCTGTCTCAAACTTGCGACTAAACTTGCTGCTCATCACAGTCAGCATAATGCAGCACACCATGGTTCGATCACTGAGCCACTTCTAATAAGTGTCTCTAACTATTTCATATGCATTGGCAGCTGGCTCCTCAGATGCAGAATCTATCAGCATATATAGGATCCGTTCATGCTCCAGGATAATTTTCAACTTTCGGTACCAGCTATCGAAGTTGGGTCCCACCAACTTATCATTATCCAACAATGATTGCAGCGATAGAAAAGTGGCCATGTCTGCACAAAGAAAAATCAAAATCTAATTAGTAATTGATTCTTTAAATCTAAAGATTTAAACTTTAATCAAAAGATTTCTCCCACTATTTTATTTGAATTGATAGCCTTTACCTCCAATTCGAAAAATTACCCTAATTCCTTAGTGAGTACTAGAATCCACATAGACTGTACACAAGCCCAACTTTAGTTGGCCCATCCATGTACATCAAAGGGTAGGTTCATAATCAATTATTTTTTTAAATAATTTTTAGTAATTAAATTTTGCCTCAGGCCCTGATCAGTTGGCTTTGGCCTTCTCAAAAAAGGGTCCAGTTAGGTCCAACCATTAACATGACCATACTTGACCCATCCAACCAATGAATGATCAGGCCCAACTTTGGTTGGCTCACCTGACCACCATTTAGAAAGATGTATCCAAGAGATCATATAATGAATGATAATTTCCATCAATCGATAAGCACCAACCTTTGGGCCTCCAATGATTATCCAACTGATGGACTCATTATCATCCACTTTAATGGGAGGCTATGATCTAGTTATCATATAACTATTTTATTTTTAGAGATCTAATAATTTTAGAGATTTATTGATTTATTTAGAAGCGAGTAGAATCAGATTAACCAGCTTGTCATGATCCTTCCACTAACTTCACTAAGTCAGCTTAAGGGAGACCATTAATAGGCTAGTCTAGGAGCACCTAAATCAATCAAACTAATTTACCTAGCTGACATGGGTTAGCCCGAATAGTCAAGCGATCTGATCAAAACATAATCTCACCAAGAGGCCAGGTAAGTTCTATCAGTGGAAGGGTCTGGTAGGCTTGCCTTAGATACCATCAGAAATGGCCAGGTAAGTGGGCTATCAATTAAAAACCACTGGTCTGGTTTACCTTAGACACCAACTGATTTAATTAATTTTAATTAGATCAACCTAATAGTTCATGATAGACCTACGTAGCCAAGAATCAAGTCCATCTTGGGTCTTGTTAAAGACATGGACTTGACCAACTACAACTATTGTAATTGATCTAGAAAATCCTTGACCTAATCTAAGATAACAATTGATTAGATTTAGTCAATTCTCTAATTAAGTTCCATTCTTTAATCTAATCCTAGGTCTAATCCAATTAATGGACCTAATCTCCACTAATCCATTTAATCCCAATGTGTTATGATTTGTGTCTTAGGATCTTCAATTCACAATCCTAGATCCTAATGAATCAACTTCTTAATTCTCAATTAAGTTTTAGGTTGAGGGTTGGGGTTTGATTTTTCAAAAATAATTTTCATGTTTATAAAATATTTTTACAACATGGTTCTATCAACCAAGTTGCATGTTTGATTCATAATCAATATACAAGTAAAATAAATATAAAACTACTTTAGATCTAATCTAAACAAGTTCATATAATTGAAACGGTTTCAATAATAATCAATCATAAATCTTCCTAGATCAAATCTAACACATTTATGATGATTGAAATCAGATTAAAATATTTTTAATTAGATCATAAAATCTCTTAGATCTAATCTAAAATTTCTATGATCAATATTTTAGATCAGCATGTACTAGGATAACCTATTCACTGTAACAGGTAAACCTTACAGCAGGACAACCTTATGGCAGTCTGTGCAATCTAAAATATTTTATTTTATTTTATTTTATTTTTTAATTATAGATTCAATAATTAGATTATAAATTAGATCTAATCTAAGAAATAATTTAGACATGCACAAAAATTATATAATAAGAACCTAGGCTCTGATACCAATTGAAGGAATCAGATCTAAGATTTCATAAATAAATCTTGAAACTTTTCAAGATCTTATAGCAGAAGACCTAAATAAATTAAAAATTTATTTAAATAATCATGTAAATACCTAGATGTTAGATCTATTACACGATTAAGGCATGATACTAAATCAAAAATTAAAAATAAATAAGAAAGAAAAAGGTTGATCAAATCAACCTACATCTACACTATATCAAATGCAGGTATGAAGTTTATAGATCAGATCTATTATTCGAACAAGTTTAGATATTCTAACTTACTGATCTAGGCTTAAGGATAAAGTCACAAGCCGCACACACATCCGACCTCTAAGAGTTGTCCACACGAGCCTATGATCTCTGATCTAAAGTTCGTTGCAGAAAATCAGCACAGCATACTAGTACTACGCTAATCCTTCTTCGATGGTTGATCCGATGCTCCCTTCTTTGAAATTTAGACTCTCTAAAATATGAAAAGAAAGATGAGAGTTTGCTGATCTATGACTCTCTCAAAAAAGCTCAAAAGAAAGGAGGAGAGATTGAAAATAAAATAGCCCAAGAAGAAGACCCTCTTCTTCTTCTCTTTTCTCTCACCTAGAAACCTAGTTTGGTGCCTATAGAACCCCCATGCTCAAGGACCCTCTTCCTCTAATTTTTGCACACCCCAAACCTCTCTCAAAGCTCTATATTTTATAAAAAAATTAAAACAAAATTCATCCAATAAATAGGAAAAAAGAAGAGTCCAAGTTAGGTCAAATTCCTAGACTATGAATATCCAAACATGGAAAGTTGTTGGGACGGCGCCTCCTCCACAATTTTTGGCATGGACCAGTAAGGGAAGGCACACAAAAAATAAGATTATTTTTATGGAATAAGAAAAGAATTAAATAAAAGAGGGGGTGGCACTCAAGGAAAGATATTTTGGTCAACAAGGATTCTATCTCATTGAATCCTAAGCAAAACTAATTCCTCCTTTGACTTGGTCTTCCATCTAACTTTCAAATATGACTTGAAGGAAGAGAGGGAGCATGAAAATCAAGAATAAAGGAATTTTCTACAAAAAATACCTATAAAATAGGTATGGGGGGCATTGGAACCAAGGTGGCATAAGGAGATAGGGAGTCTTAGTTACACTAGGACTCCTATTTTGACTTGGTCAAATAAGATCTTTTAACCAAATAAAATCAAGATTAAGCACACCAAATTAAACAAGACCCTAATCCATTTAAAAAATTAATTAAATCAAATTATATTATATTTAATTTTATTTTTTTTTAATCAAATTAGAAAATTGGGTTAATTCGAGTCCTAGTTAGACTAGGACTAGTTCTTCCTTGCACTTGGCTTATCCAATAAGCCAATTAGACTTCATCCAATCAAGCCCAAACTAAATCTAGTTAAATCATAATCTCAGTCTATTGGCTTAATTAAATTAAACCAATTAGCAATCTAATTGCTAATCAATTCTCCTACAACACTTGCACTAGGTTAAACACCAATTGTATTGATTGTTTAATCCTAGAATGATTCTTAATCATTGATCAACCATCCGATCAGATCGTAAACTTTAATGTGTGTGACCTCATAGGTCCAAATCTAAGCTAGTAGTATAGAAATAAATTTTTGTATCAATCAAAGTGACCATCTAGCAATGATACCTGACGGTTGGATAGGTCGAAAGTGTAAAACACCATCCTTAGAACCCATGCGAATATAGTTTTCATATAATTCATCCCCTTGACCAAAATGCTTATAGGACACCTCAAAGTTAAACTGTTAACTCTGATTAGGTTGTCCATATTATATTTCAAAATATCAAATCCATTTGATGGATTACCCTGACCAAGGCTTTGCTAGATTCAAATATAGTAATGCATTGTTCTTCAACTCTTGAAGTGGTCAATCCCATCTTGATCATACTTCGACTTTGCAAGGACTTGACTATGCTTAGAAGCCTTCCATTGCTGAATTAGAAAATTAGTTAGTCCAATACTAAAGCACCGTGAGTTGCTTGCAAGTCACTAAGGTGATCTCAGGTCTAAGGGATACTTTTACCTATATCCCATCAAAGACATTTTCAGCAGCAGAATGCTCTGGAGTTGGTCATGTTCAATGACGATGTACCCATACATCTTACCCATATGTCATACCAGTGTCTCCATACTTCTTGGTTAAGAGGACAACCAACCTATATGGCATACTGCGACCTATGCTCGATAGCTGTGGTCGTCCTTATTAACAGTCTATCATTTGGTTGTGAATAAATTTAAGGACTAATCAATAAATTATCTCTTTATCAAAACTAAATAGTCTTAAGAACTTCATCACAATAATAGAGTTCATTAGACGATACAAACTTATGATGAAAAAGATGCCAAAATATTTTTCATTAATTAATAAATCAATTACAATATCATAACTGTCAATAGGCCGATGATTGACTTTGGGACATAATTTCCAATAAGATATTCTCCTCCTCTGTCAGACCGTAGAGTTTTAATACTCTTCCCGTTTGTTTTTCTACTTCACTTCGAAATCATTTGAACATTTCAAAAGAATCTGACTTATGTTTCATCAGATAGACATATCCATATCAAGATAGATCATCTATGAAAGTGATGAAGTAGATATATCCACCTCTGGCACTTATGTTTATTGGTCCACATACATCAGTATGTACTAGACTTAAGAGCTCCTTGGCTCTCTCACCATTTTCAATAAAAGGTGACTTGGTTATTTTACCAAAAAGATAGGACTCATAGGTTAGAAGCAATTCACAATCATTGACTTTGAGGATTCCCTCTTGAGTCAACCTGTTTATCCTGTTCTTATTTATATGACCTATCCTACAGTGCCATAAATAGATATCTGATACACTATCTAATCTATGATGCTTGCCAGTAGAATAGACTATGTTAATAGATTGTGATAACATATATACACCATTGTTTAATTGTCCACAAAAAGTAGTAACACCATTCACAATGACATTACAAACTCATTTCTTTATTGAAATTTCATAATTGTTCATGGCCAAAAGACTTACAGAAATGATATTTAAAAAGAAACTAAGATAGAAATGACAATCACTAAGAACAATGGTATCAAATTCAAATATAACTTTCAAAATTCCTAAAGCTAAAATAGAAACCGATCTTCCATCTCCAACATTTAGAAATCTCTTGCCTTGCTCGAATCTTCTACTGACCTGCAATCCCTACAACGAATTGCAAATATGGTAAGAGCTACTGGCATCCAATACCCAGTTAGTAATATCATAAATAGAAAAATTACAAGGAGTTATTATATAAATATCTTGCCCAGCAATAGCTTGCTTCTTTCTCTTCCTGTTTGAGTCCAAGGAGGCAATGCATTGAGGACAATTCCTCTTCCAATGCTCCCACTTCTTGCAAAAGAAGCATTCTGCTTGACTCTTATCAGACTTGATCTTCTTAGTCTGGCCTTGCACTGATGTCCCAGCCTGAATTTGCACCTTCTTTGTTTTCTTCTTCTTGTTCTTCTTCCCTTTTCTAAAGTGTCGAGAACCAGAAGATGAACCTCCCACTAAGTTTACTGACTCTTTATGGAGCTGGTGATCCTTCTCAAAGTTTTGAAGTAACCCCAGTAAGCCATGGTAGTTTACTTCAAGCTTTGTCATTCTGTAATGAGTAAGAAAAGGGAGATAGGACTTTGGCAGTGAGTTCAGTATTGCATCTTTCCCAAGTTGTTCATGCAAGAAAAAGCCAAGTTTACTCAAGTGCTTTATCAGCTCAATCATATACAATATATGATTAGTGACAAAGGCTCCATCCCGCATTCTGATGTTGAAGATGGCGCAACTAGTCATGTGCCTCTCAACATCATCGGGTGTGCCAAAAGAATCATCCAACACTTGGAGCATTCATTTGGTTGAGCTGTCTCAAACCTGCGATTGAACTAGTCACTCATCGCAGCCAGTATAATGCAGCACACCATGGTTCGATCATTGAGCTACTTCTGATAAGTATCTTTAACTATTTCACGTGCATTGACAGCTGACTCCTCAGGTGCAGGATCCGTCAGCACATATAGGATCTATTCATGCTTCAGAACAATCTTCAACTTTTAGTACCAGCTACCAAAGTTGGATCCCATCAACTTATCATTGTCCAATAATGATCGAAGCGATAAGAAAGTGGCCATGTCTAGACAAAGAAAAATCAAAATCTATTCAGTAATTGATTCATTAAATCTAAAAATTTGGACTTTAATCAAAAAATTTCTTCCACTATTTTATTTGAATTGGTAGCCTCTACTTTCAATTTGAGAAATTACCCTAATTTCTTAGTGTGTACTAGAATCCACATAGACTGTACATGGGCCCAACTTTGGTTGGCCCACCCATGTACATCTAAGCATAGGTTCATAATCAATTGTTTCTTCAAATAATCTTTAGAAATTAAATTTTGCCTCAGGCCCTGATCAGTTGGCTTTGGCCTTCTCAGAAAAGAGTCTAGTTAGGTCCAACCATTAACATGACCATACATGGCCCATCCAACCAATGAATGATCAGGCCCAACTTTGGTTAGCCCACCTGACCACCATTTAGAAAGATGTATCCAAGAGATCATATAATGAATGATAATTCCATCAATCGATAAGCACCAAGCCTTTGGGCCTCCAATGATTATCCAACTGATGGACTCATTATCATCCACTTTAATGGGAGGCTATGATCTAGTTATCATATAACTATTTTATTTTAGGGACCTAATAATTTTAGAGAATTTAATTTATAGAAGCGAGTAGGTCAGATTAACCAGCTTGTCATGATCCTTCCACTAACTTCACCAAGTCAGCTTAAGGGAGACCACTAATAGGCTGATCTAGGAGCACCTAAATCAGTCAAACTAATTTACCTAGCTGACATGGATTAGCTCGAATAGTCAAGTGATCCGATCAAAACATAATCTCATCAAGAGGTCAGGTAAGTTCTATCAGTAGAAGGGTCTGCTAGGCTTGCCTTAGACACCATCAGAAATGATCAGGTAAGCGGGTTGGCAATTAAAAACCACTGGTCTAGTTTATCTTAAATACCAACTAGTTTAATTAGTTTCAATTAGATCAACCTAATAGTTCCATGCTAGACCACGTAGCTAAGAATCAAGTCCATCTTGGATCTTGTTAAAGACATGAACTTGACCAACTACAACTATTGTAATTGATCTAGAGAATCCTTAACCTAATCTAAGACAACAATTGATTAGATTTAGTCAATTCTCTAATTAACTCCATTCTTTAATCTAATCCTAGGTCTAACCTAATTAATGGATCTAATCCCCACTAATCCATTTATCCCAATGTGCTATGAGTTGTGTCTTAGGATCTTCAATTCACAATCCTAGATCCTAATGAATCAACTTCTTAATTTTCAATTAAGTTTTGGGCTGAGGGTTGGGGTTTTGCTTTTTGAAAATAGTTTTCAAATTTATAAAATATTTTTGCAACATGGTTCTATCAACTAAATTTCATGTTTGATTCATAATCAATATGCAAGTAATATAAACATGAATCTACTTTAGATCTAATCCAAACAGGTTCATGTAAATAGTTTCAATAATAATCAATCATAAATCTACCTAGATCAAATCTAACATATTTATGAAGATTAAAATTAGATTAAAATATTTTTAATTAGATCATAAAATCTCTTAAATCTAATTTAAAATTTTATGATCAATATTTTAGATCAACATGTACTAGGACAACCTATTCACTGTAAGCGGTAAACCTTACAGCAGGACAACCTTATGGTAGTCCTTGTAATCTAAAATATTTTATTTTTAGATCTAAAAATATTTTAAATCTATTAAATTATAAATAAAATTTGATTAAATCTAAAAAATTTATGATTAGAGTCAAATCATCATGAACTAGGATAACTTATTCACTGTAAGGGGTAAACCTTACAGCATGACAACCTTATGGCAGTCCATAAGATCTAAATTTTTTTTTAATTTTAGGTTTAATAATTAGATTATAAATTAGATCTAATCTAAAAAATATTCTAAATATGCATAAAAATCATGTAATAACAACCTTGCTCTGATACCAATTAAAGGAACCAAATCTAGGGTTTTATAAGTAGATCTTGAAAACTTTTTCAAGATCTAACAGCAAAAGATTTAAATAAATTAAATATTTATTTAAATAAATATGTAAATATCTAAATCTCAGATCTATTATATAATCAATACATGATATTAAATCAAAAATTAAAATCAAATAAGGAAGTAAAAAGGTTGATCAAATCAACCTACATCTACACTACATCAAATGCAGGTATGAAGTTAATAGATCAGATCTATTACCCGAGCAAGTTTAGATGTTCTAACTTACTGATCTAGGTTTGAGTATGAAGTCATGATTTGCACACATGTTCATGAAGGGAAATCCTGATTTCCTCGGTCCAGGTTCGTCCAGATCTGATTAGATCAAGAGATATATTTCAAAAATTTTTCTCTTGATCTTAATCAGATCTTGATATGTTTCAGATCTGATTCTTATTATTTTAATAAATAAAATAAAATAAGATAAATTAAATCAAATTTAATTTACCTGATTTGGGTAATCCTATTACCCTGTTAGATGATCCTGATTGCAGCGGAAGGTTCTGGATCTTAGCCACGCAAGCGCCTGGCCTCTACCGGTATCCACTCGGGTTGGATCTGGAGATCCTCTTCTTCTCTATCACACCTCCAAAAATTCAGATCTGGATCTGATCTGGAGGATCTTCAAAACTCTTTTGAAGATCTGCAGTCGTCCTTTTGCAGCAGCGCAGCCTTCTTGCTTTTGATCGCCTTTCCTTGATCTGAATCGCACCAACCTAAATCCAAAACCCTTTTGGACGTGGAGAGCAAGGGGAGAAGAGAGTATGGCATGGAGAAGGAGGGGAGAGGCAGCCTTGGGCATGGGAAATCTCTATTGAATTCACTTTGACTTGGAATTAGGGTTGGGCGCAGGGTCTTATTTATAGACCTCTTGTGATCCAACTCCTCTTCCTCCTCAACCAATCACAACCCTTTGTGAAATCAGATCTAAATCTGATTGGTTGGAATAGAGACCCCTGGATTCCTCCTTAGAGGGCGCCTAAGACCAGTCAAACTGGATTCTTAGTAGAACTCTAATTGGAATCCAAAAAGGGAGATGGAGTCCTTGTCCAACAAGGACTCCTAGGCGCCTCCTACTTGGGCTCACGCCACCCTTGGCGTGCGCCCTTCTCCTTGCCAGGTTCTGGCAGGGGGACAAGGCCCCCACCAGCTCTCCAATAGGTGCATGACATGTGGTCAAAAGTCAAAGGGTCAATGGTCAACGTTTGACCAGTCAAAGGTAGACTTTTGACCAAAGTCAAAGAACAAGAAATGGCAGGTGACCAAAAATGGCAGGTAATGTCTTACAAATAAGACAACCTTATTCTGACTTGGACAACCTCCAGTCAGACCATATGAAGGCCTCTGATTGAGCACAAACTCCTTTGGCTCAGTCAGGACAACTTATTTATGATAGTAAAAGAAGAACGTTAGGTTCAATCGAGTGCTAGCACGATTTCCTTGAACCTAATTGAATCTCATTCAGATCAATTGAACTAGATCAGTTCAATTGATGATCACCAGATTCAAACCCTTGTTTGTGTGACCCAGTTAGGTTCAGTTCTGTATGGTAATGGGATATGTCATGATCTCTATCATCGACATCATCGAAACTCCTTTCGATGGATCAGAACTCTTCTGATTCGAACAGCTAGAATGATCGATCATCTAAATCATTCTAATTGCTCCCAAAATCCACCAGTGACACCTAGCAGTATATGGTGGCAACCCATCAGAGCTGAATGCGAACCTCTTGGTGCAGCTACCTGTGTGATTAAGTTCTTCTATCTTGAGCCCCGATCAGATTAGGGTTAAGGTGAACTCGTCAAACCCTAGTCTCTGTCATATGATGTAATCATTCGATTCGAGTCCAATGTGAAAATCTAAATAGAAACTCTTTCTATTATTTCACTCTGCCATGGCCATGGGCTTCTGGACTTGATTCTCATGATCATCATAGGGCTGCTCCTCTACCACCGAGGTAGATAGATTCCCATCTTGATGCAATCCAGTTCCTACAATGAACATGCTATAGCCAACATACACCTCAGGGTTCCATAAGGCTAGGAGACCGAGTAATGGTGTAGTCAAACTATAACACCCTCAAGGTGAACTGCCGATGCATCTCAGGTCAAAGAACCAGACACACTACTGCAGCATCGAGTCAGTCATTGACGAGAAGGTAGACTTCCTAATGACTACTCGAGGTGGTCACGCTCAGTGCCCTCGTTCTCTAACGAGTACCTGTACTCTCGCTCCGGTGTCTCCACACCGTAGACTCAAGACTCATCTACTAAAGAGAAGCGATTCGTACACCAACCTTCCGGATCAATCACCATCCTCGTGATGATCCTATGGTCGGGAGCATGTTTATGAGTTAATAATGATTATTCATGTCTTAAATTTTCAACTCTTGAAAATATGAATTATCATTACCATTAACTCAAAGGATGTATCACAGACACTAAATACACATATGTGATAGAAAATAACCCATTTTATTAATTATAGTCAAAATTATAATTTTGCCCCTAGAAGTGTATTACAAGTGTCAGCCAATTCTGGCTTCTAGGGCACATATATCTAACAATCTCCCACTTGTCCTAAAGCCAATTGGCTACAAGTCTAAGTCCCATCTTCTCAAGGTGGGCTTCGATCTTCTGCTGGCCCAACGGCTTTGTAAGTGGGTCTGCCACATTATCTGCGGAGTTGACTCTCTTGACCTCAACGTAACCTTTCTCAAGGTAATCGCGGATGAGATGGTATCACCGTTTGCTTGGAACTCTTCCA
>QRFJ01001316.1:0-23383 GCA_006176705.1 Cocos nucifera | reverse complement strand
AATACAGTGATACATTCTTCTCCAACTCTTGGAGTGGTCAATTCCATCTTGATCGCACTCCGACTTCGCAAGTACTTGACTATGCCCAGAAGCCTTCTATTGCTGAATTAGAAATTTAGTTAGTCCAATACCAAAGTACAATGAGTTGCTTGCAACTCACTGAGGTGATCTCAGATCTAAGGGATACTTATATCTATATCCTATCAGAGACATTCTCGATAGCTGAATGCTCTGGAGTTGATCACATTCAATGATGATATACACATACATCCCATCTGTATGCCATACTAGTATCTCCACACTCTTTGGTTAAGAGGACAATCAACCTATATGGCATATAGCGACCTATGCTCGATAGACGCTATTGTCCTAATTAATAGTCTATCATTTAATCGTGAATAAATTTAAGGACTAATTGATAAATCCTCTCTTTATTGAAACTAAACAGTCCTAAGGACTTCATCATAATAATGGAGTTCATTAGAAGCTAAAAACTTATGATGAAAAGTTGCCAAAATATTTTTATTAATTAATAAATTAATCATACTTACAAAATAGCTCAACCATCAATAGGTTGACGATTGGATTTAGGATACAATTTCCAACAACTTTCACTTATCCTAAAGCCACTCATCACGGTATCTAATACCCATCTTCGACTTATGGCTGTCAAACTCCTTGATTGCCAGGGCTTTAGTGAAGGGGTTGGTTAGATTCTCCTTTCCATCGATCTTTTGAAGGTCGACGTCACCACGATCCATGATTTCATGGACCAAATGAAAGCGGTGCAGAATGTGCTTTGTCCACTGATGTGCCTTCGATTTCTTTGCTTGAGCTATGGCGCCAGTGCTGTCGCAGTAGAGCAAGACTGGACCATCAATGGAGAGTGCTACTCCTAGCTCGGTGATTGACTTCCTCAACCACACAGCTTTCTTTGCTATATTTGATGCTGCCATATACTCTGCTTCGCAAATAGAGTCAACCACTGTATGGTGCTTGGAACTTTTCCAGCAGATGACTCCATCATTTAGAGTAAAGATATATTTTGACATACTTTTATTATCATCATGGTTAGATTGAAAGTTGGAGTCTCTAAATCCCACAAGCTTTAGATTTGACTCATCATAAACCAACCATTGATCTTTAGTATTTCTCAAATACTTAAAGATGGTTTTAACCATCTTTTAGTGATTTTCTTTAGGATCAAACTAGTATCTACTCACCACTCCTAGTGAGTACGCCACATCTAATCTCGTACATATCATTGCATACATAATAGATCCCACTACCGAAGTATATGGAATTCTACTCATACGCTCTCTCTCTTCAGGAGTTGTCGGACAATCCTTCTTGGAGAGAGAAATTTCTTGGTCCATCAAGAGATAGTTCTTTTTAGAATTCTCCATGCTGAACCTCTTCAGCATAGTTTCTATGTACGTGGACTGAGATATACCAAGCATCCTTTTAGATCTATCCCTATAGATCTTTATCCCTAGGATGTAGGATGCTTTACCCAAGTCCTTCATGGAGAACTGTGATGACAACTAGACTTTTATTTCTTATAGTGTGAAAAAATCATTTCTGATTAAGAGAATGTCATCCATGTACAAAATAAGGAATACCACTATTGGACCATTTATCCATTTGTAAATGCAGGGTTCTTCTCCATTCTTAATAAAGCCATATATTTTGATCACTTTATCAAAATGCATGTTCCAAGTTTGAGATGCCTGCTTCAATCCATAAATGGATCTCTGAAGCTTGCACACCTTGGACTCATCTGTGGATGTGAATTCTTCAGTTGTATCATATACACCTCTTCGGTCAGCTCTTCATTTAGGAAAGCTGTCTTTACATCCATCTGCTAGATCTTATAGTCCAGATGGACAGCAATGGTAAGCATGATCCGAATGGACTTAAGCATTACCATAGGAGAGAACGTCTCATCATATTCAATACCATAATGTGACGATATCCCTTGGCAACTAGATGGGCTTTATAGGTCTCCACCTTTCCGTTTGCACCCCTCTTTCTTTTGAAGATCCATTTACATCTAATGAATTTAACCCCTTCAGGTGGGTCAACTAATGTCCATACATCATTGACCTTCACGGAATCCATTTCGGATCTTAGATCTATTACATGATTAAGGCATAATATTAAATCAAAAATTAAAATCAAATAAGAAAGAAAAAGATTGATCAAATCAACGTACATCTATACTACATCAAATGTAGGTATGAAGTTTATAGATCAGATCTATTACCTGAGCAAGTTTAGAAGTTCTAACTTGCTGATCCAAGCTTGAGAATGAAGTCATAAGCCACATATGCATCCGACCTCTAAGAGTCAGCTACACAAGCCTACGATCTTTGATATGAAGTCTGATGCAGGAAATCAGCATAGCATGCTAGTATTGTGTTGATCCTTCTTCGATGGTCGATTCGATGTTCTCTTCTTTAAAATTTGGACTCTCCAAAATATGAGAAGAAAGATGATAGTTTGCTGATCTGAGACTCTCTCAAAAAACTCAAAAGAAAAAACAAGAGATTGAAAATAAAACTGCCCTAGAAGAAGACCCTCTTCTTCTTCTCTTTTCTCTCACCTAGACACCTAGCTTGGTGCCTATGGAACCCCCATGCCCAAGGACCCTCTTCCTTTAAATTTTACACATCCCAAACCTCTCCTAAAGCTCTATATTTTATAAAAAGATTAGAATAAAATTCATCCAATAAATAGGTAGAAGAAAGAGTCCAAGTTAGGTCAAATTATTAGACTAGGAATATCCAAACATGGAAAGTTGTTGGGGTGCCCAACTCTTGGGTGCCTCATCCATAATTTTTGGCATGGAACAGCTAGGGAGGGCACACCAAAAATGAGATTAATTTCACAAAATAAGAAAAAAAAATTAATTAAAAGAGGAGGTGGCACTCAAGGAAAGATGTTTTGGTTAATAAGGATTCTATTTCATAGAATTCTAAGCAAAACCAATTCCTCCTTTGACTTGGTCTTCCACCTAACTTCCAAATATGACTTGGAGAGAAAGAGGTGACGTAAAAATCAGGAAGAAAGAGATTTTCCATGAAAAATACCTAAAAAATAGGTATGGTGGGTGTTGGGACCAAGGTGGTGCAAGGAGATAGGGAGTCCTAGTCACACTAGGACTCCTGTTTTAACTTAGTCAAACAAGATCTTTTAACCACATAAAATCATGATTAAACCAACCCAATTAAATAAGACCCTAACTCATTTAAGTACTTAATTAAATCAAATTAAATTATATTTAATTCTAATTTATTTTTTAATCAAATTAAAAAATTATGTTAATCCAAGTCTTAGTTAGACTATGACTAGTTCTTCCTTGCACTTGGCTTATCCAATAAGCCAATTGGACTTGATCTAATCAAGTCCAAACCAAATTAAATTAAATCATATTTAATTATACTTAATCTCAATCTATTGGCTTAATCAAATTAAGCTAATTAGCAATTCAATTGCAAATGGATCCTCCTGCAACACTTACACTAGATTAAACACCAATCGTATTGATTGTTTAATCCTAGAATGATTCTTAATCATTGATCAACCTTCTGATTAGTTTATAAGCTCTAATGTGTCTCACCTCATAGGTCGAAACCTAAGTCGGTAGCATAAAAATAAATTTCTGTACCAACGAAAGTAACCATCTAACAATGATACCCGATGGTCGGATAGGTCGAAGGTATAGAACACCATCCTCAGAACCCATGTGGATATAGTTTCTATATAATTCATCCCTTTGATCAAAATGCTCACTGGACACCTCAGAGTTAAACTGTCAACTCTAATCAGATTGTCCATATTGTATTTCAAAATATCAAATCCATCTAATTGATTATCTTGGCCAAGATTTTGCTAGATTGAAATACAGTGATGCATTGTTCTTCAACTCTTGAAGTCATCAATCCCATCTTGATCACACTCCGACTTCGTAAGTACTTGACTATGCCAGAAGCCTTCTATTACTAAATTTGAAATTCAATTAGTTCGGTACCAAAGCACAATGAGTTGTTTACAAGTCACTGAGGTGATCTCAGGTCTAAGGGACACTTATACCTATATCCTATCAGAGACATTCTCGATAGCAAAATGCTCTGAAGTTGGTCACGTTCGATGATGATGCACCCGTACATCTCACCCATACGCCATACCAGTGTCTCCACACTTCTTGGTTAAGTGGATAACCAACCTATATGGCATACAGCGACCTATGCTTGATAGCTGCTGTCGTCGTTATTAACAGTCTATTTTTTGGTCGTTAACAAATTTAAGGACTAATCGATAAATCCTCTCTTTATTAAAACTAAATAGTCCTAAGAACTTCATCACAATAATGGAGTTCATTAGAAGATGCAAACTTATGATGAAAAAGATGGCAAAATATTTTTTATTAATTAATAAATCAATTATAATATCACAACCATCAACAGGCTGACGATTGGCTTTGGAACATAATTTTCAACAGCTCCCACTTATTCTAAAGCCACTCGACACAGTATCTAATACCCATCTTTGACTTATGGTTATCGAACTCCTTGATTGCCAGGGCTTTAGTGAAGGAGTCGGCTAGGTTCTTCTTTCAATTGATCTTCTGAAGGTCGATGTCACCATGATCCACGATCTCATGGACCAAATGGAAGTGGCACAGAATGTGCTTTGTTCGCTAGTGTGCCTTCAATTCCTTTGCTTAAGCTATGGCCCCAGTGTTGTCGCGGTAGAGCAGGACTGGACCATCAATGGAGGGTGCTACTCTGAGCTCGGTGATGAACTTTCTCAACCACATAGCTTTCTTTACTGCATCTGATGCTGCCATGTACTCTGCTTCACAAACAGAGTCAGCCACTGTATGCTGCTTGAAACTTTTTCAGTAGATGGCTCCATAATTTAAAGTAAAGATATACCCCGACACACTTTTACTGTCATCATGATCAGATTGAAAACTAGAGTCTGTAAATCCCACAAGCTTCAGATCTGACTCACCATAAACCAACCATTAGTTCTTAGTATTTCTTAAATACTTAAGAATGGTTTTAACCATCTTTCAGTGATTTTCTCCAAAATCAGACTGATATCTACTTACTACTCCTAGTAAGTATATCACGTTTGATCTCATATATATCATTGCATACATAATAGACCTCACTATTAAAGCATATAAAATTCTACTCATACACTCTCTTTCTTCAAAAGTTGTCGGACAATCCTTCTTAGATAGAGAAATTTTTTGGTCTATCAGAAGATAGCCCTTTTCAGAATTCTCCATGCTGAACCTCTTCAGTACAGTTTATATGTACGTGGATTGGAATATACTATGCATCCTTTTAATTCTATCCCTATAGATCTTCATCCCTAGGATGTAGGATGCTTCACCTAAGTCCTTCATGGAGAACTATGATGACAACCAGACTTTTATTCCTTGTAGTGCGGGGATGTCATTCCCGATTAAGTGAATGTCATCTACGTACAAAATAAGGAATACATTGTTGGACCATTTTCCAATTTGTAAATGTAGGATTCATCTCCATTCTTAATGAAGCCATACATTTTGATCACTTTATCAAAACACATGTTCCAACTCTGAGTTGCTTGCTTTAATCCATAAATGGATCTCTAAAGCCTACACACCTTGGACTCATCTGTGGATGTGAACCCCTCAGATTGTATCATATACATCTCTTCGGTTAGCTCTCCATTTAGAGAAACCATCTTCACATCCATCTACCAGATCTCATAGTCCAAATGGGCAGCAATGGCAAGCATGATCCGAATGGACTTGAGCATTGCCACAGGAGAGAACATCTCATCATAGTCAATATCATAACGTTGACGATACCCCTTGGCAACTAGATGAGCTTTATAGGTCTCCACCTTTTTGTTTGCACCCCTCTTCCTTTTAAAGACTCATTTACACCCAATGGATTTAACCCCTTTAGGTGGGTCAACTAATGTCCATACATCATTGACCTTCAGGGAATCTATTTCGGATCTCATTGCTTCTAGCCATTTCTCAAAGTCAGGTCTCTGCATCACATCCATATAAGTGATCGAGTCCTCATTGTTCTCAACGAGTTCGATGGGATCACCATCCTGGACAAAGAATCCATAGTATCTGTCTGGATGGTGGGGTACTCTACTGAATTGCCTTAATGGTGTGGGTTCACTAGGCTTCGAATCTGATCTGATCAAATTCAACTGAGGTTCAATATTCTATGTCGGACATTCTACCTATTGAACTTCATCAAGTTCAACCTTAGAGGCAACAGTTCCTTCATCAAGAAATTTTTTTTCAAAAAGATTGTCCTAAGGCTGACGAACATCTTTTATTCATCAGCATGGCAGAAATAGTATCCTTTGGTCTCTTTTGGGTACCCTATGAATATACACTTGTCAGACCTAGGTCAAAGTTTGTCTGTAACTAACCGTTTGATATAAGTTGGGCACCCTCAAATCCTTAGGTGTGAAAGTGCTGGCTTATGACCTGTCCATATCTCATATAGAGTTTTAACTACAGACTTACTTGGAACCCTATGTAATAGATAACAAGTCGATTCGAGTGCATATCCCTAGAAGGATATCGACAAGCTGGCAAATTCCATCATGGATTAGACCATGTCTAATAGAGTCTGATTCCTCCTTTCAGACACACCATTATGCTGTGGTGTTCTAGGAGTTCATTAGGAGAAAATTCCATTCTCTCCTAGATATGTGAGAAACTCACTAGAAAGATATTCTCCTCCTCGATTAGATCGAAGAGTTTTAATACTCTATCCAGTTTATTTTTCTACTTCACTTCAAAATCGTTTGAATAATTCAAAAGAATCTAACTTATATTTCATCATATAGACATATTCATATCTGAATAGATCATCTGTGAAAGTGATGAAGTAGACATATCCACCTCTGGCACTTGTGCTCATTGGTCCACATACATCAGTATGTACTAGACCTAAGAGCTCATTGGCTCTCTCACCTTTTTCAGTGAATGATAACTTGGTCATTTTACCAAGAAGACAAGACTCATAGGTTAGAAGTGATTCACAATCATTAACTTCAAGGATTTTCTCCTGAGTCAACCTGTTTATCCTGTTCTTCTTTATATGACCTAGCCTATAGTGCCATGAGTAGATATCTGATAAACTATCTAATCTAGGATGCTTGCCAATAGAATAGACTACATTAAAAGATTGTGATAACATATATACACCATTGTTCAATTATCCATAGAAAGCAATAACACCATTCACAATGATAGTACAAACTCATTTCTTTATTGATATTTCATAATTGTTCATGTCCAAAAGGCCTACAGAAATGATATTTAAAAAGAAACTAGGATAGAAATGACAATCACTAAAAATAATGGTATGGAGATTCAAATACAAGTTTCAAAATTTCTAAAGCTAGAACTGGAATTGATCTTCCATCTCCAACGTTCAGGAATTTCTCGTCTTGCTTGAATCTTCTACTGACCTGCAACCCCTACAACAAATTGCAAATATGGTAAGGGCTATCGGTATCTAATACCCAGTCAGTAATATCATAAATAGAAAAATTGTAAGGTGTTATCATATAAATATATTACCCAGCAATAGCTTGCTTCTTTCTCTACCTGTTCAGACCCATGGAGGCAATGTACTGAGGACAGTTCCTCTTTCAGTGCTCCTGCTTGTTGCAAAAGAAGCATTCAGCTTGACTCTTATCGGGCTTGATCTTTAGGGTCTAAGCCTGCACAGATGTCCTAGCATAAACATGCACCTTCTTGGCTTTCTTCTTCTTGTTCTTCTTTCCTTTGCCCAAGGATCGAGAATGAGAAGACCCACTAAGTTCACCAACTCCTTATGGAGTTGGTGATCCTTCTCAAAGTTCTGAAGTAACCCCAGTAATCCGTGGTAGTCCACTTCAAGCTTTGACATTCTATAATGTGTAAGGAATGGGAGATAAGACTTGGGTAGCGAGTTCAGTATTGCATCTTTCCTAAGTTGTTTAAGGGAATGTCAAGCTTGCTCAAGCACTTTATCAGCTCGATCATGTACAATACATGATCAGTGATAGAGGCACCATCCCATATTCTGACGTTGAAGATGGTACAACTAGTCTTATGCCTCTCAATGTCATCGGGTGTGCCAAAAGAATCCTCCAATATTTGGAGCATTTCGTTTGGCTGAGCTGTCTCAAACTTGCGACTAAACTTGCTGCTCATCACAGTCAGCATAATGCAGCACACCATGGTTCGATCACTGAGCCACTTCTAATAAGTGTCTCTAACTATTTCATATGCATTGGCAGCTGGCTCCTCAGATGCAGAATCTATCAGCATATATAGGATCCGTTCATGCTCCAGGATAATTTTCAACTTTCGGTACCAGCTATCGAAGTTGGGTCCCACCAACTTATCATTATCCAACAATGATTGCAGCGATAGAAAAGTGGCCATGTCTGCACAAAGAAAAATCAAAATCTAATTAGTAATTGATTCTTTAAATCTAAAGATTTAAACTTTAATCAAAAGATTTCTCCCACTATTTTATTTGAATTGATAGCCTTTACCTCCAATTCGAAAAATTACCCTAATTCCTTAGTGAGTACTAGAATCCACATAGACTGTACACAAGCCCAACTTTAGTTGGCCCATCCATGTACATCAAAGGGTAGGTTCATAATCAATTATTTTTTTAAATAATTTTTAGTAATTAAATTTTGCCTCAGGCCCTGATCAGTTGGCTTTGGCCTTCTCAAAAAAGGGTCCAGTTAGGTCCAACCATTAACGTGACCATACTTGACCCATCCAACCAATGAATGATCAGGCCCAACTTTGGTTGGCTCACCTGACCACCATTTAGAAAGATGTATCCAAGAGATCATATAATAAATGATAATTCCACCAATCGATAAGCACCAAACCTTTGGGCCTCCAATGATTATCCAACTGATGAACTCATTATCATCTACTTTAATGGGAGACTATGATCTAGTTATCATATAACTATTTTATTTTAGAGATCTAATAATTTTAGAGTATTTAATTTATAGAAGCGAGTAGATCAGATTAACCAGCTTGTCATGATCCTTCCACTAACTTCACTAAGTCAGCTTAAGGGAGACCATTAATAGGCTAGTCTAGGAGCACCTAAATCAATCAAACTAATTTACCTAGCTGACATGGGTTAGCCCGAATAGTCAAGCGATCTGATCAAAACATAATCTCACCAAGAGGCCAGGTAAGTTCTATCAGTGGAAGGGTCTGGTAGGCTTGCCTTAGATACCATCAGAAATGGCCAGGTAAGTGGGCTATCAATTAAAAACCACTGGTCTGGTTTACCTTAGACACCAACTGATTTAATTAATTTTAATTAGATCAATCTGATAGTTCATGATAGACTACGTAGCCAAGAATCAAATCCATCTTGGGTCTTGTTAAAGACATGGACTTGACCAACTATAACTATTGTAATTGATCTAGAAAATCCTTGACCTAATCTAAGATAACAATTGATTAGATTTAGTCAATTCTCTAAATAAGTCCATTCTTTAATCTAATCCTAGGTCTAATCCAATTAATGGACCTAATCTCCACTAATCCATTTATCCCAATGTGTTATGATTTGTGTCTTACGATCTTCAATTCACAATCCTAGATCCTAATGAATCAACTTCTTAATTCTCAATTAAGTTTTAGGTTGAGGGTTGGGGTTTGATTTTTCAAAAATAATTTTCATGTTTATAAAATATTTTTACAACATGGTTCTATCAACCAAGTTGCATGTTTGATTCATAATAAATATACAAGTAAAATAAATATAAAACTACTTTAGATCTAATCTAAACAAGTTCATATAATTGAAACGGTTTCAATAATAATCAATCATAAATCTTCCTAGATCAAATCTAACACATTTATGATGATTGAAATCAGATTAAAATATTTTTAATTAGATCATAAAATCTCTTAGATCTAATCTAAAATTCTATGATCAATATTTTAGATCAGCATGTACTAGGATAACCTATTCACTGTAACAGGTAAACCTTACAGCAGGACAACCTTATGGCAGTCTGTGCAATCTAAAATATTTTATTTTATTTTATTTTATTTTTTAATTATAGATTCAATAATTAGATTATAAATTAGATCTAATCTAAGAAATAATTTAGACATGCACAAAAATTATATAATAAGAACCTAGGCTCTGATACCAATTGAAGGAATCAGATCTAAGATTTCATAAATAAATCTTGAAACTTTTCAAGATCTTATAGCAGAAGACCTAAATAAATTAAAAATTTATTTAAATAATCATGTAAATACCTAGATGTTAGATCTATTACACGATTAAGGCATGATACTAAATCAAAAATTAAAAATAAATAAGAAAGAAAAAGGTTGATCAAATCAACCTACATCTACACTATATCAAATGCAGGTATGAAGTTTATAGATCAGATCTATTATTCGAACAAGTTTAGATATTCTAACTTACTGATCTAGGCTTAAGGATAAAGTCACAAGCCGCACACACATCCGACCTCTAAGAGTTGTCCACACGAGCCTATGATCTCTGATCTAAAGTTCGTTGCAGAAAATCAGCACAGCATACTAGTACTACGCTAATCCTTCTTCGATGGTTGATCCGATGCTCCCTTCTTTGAAATTTAGACTCTCTAAAATATGAAAAGAAAGATGAGAGTTTGCTGATCTATGACTCTCTCAAAAAAGCTCAAAAGAAAGGAGGAGAGATTGAAAATAAAATAGCCCAAGAAGAAGACCCTCTTCTTCTTCTCTTTTCTCTCACCTAGAAACCTAGTTTGGTGCCTATAGAACCCCCATGCTCAAGGACCCTCTTCCTCTAATTTTTGCACACCCCAAACCTCTCTCAAAGCTCTATATTTTATAAAAAAATTAAAACAAAATTCATCCAATAAATAGGAAAAAAGAAGAGTCCAAGTTAGGTCAAATTCCTAGACTATGAATATCCAAACATGGAAAGTTGTTGGGACGGCGCCTCCTCCACAATTTTTGGCATGGACCAGTAAGGGAAGGCACACAAAAAATAAGATTATTTTTATGGAATAAGAAAAGAATTAAATAAAAGAGGGGGTGGCACTCAAGGAAAGATATTTTGGTCAACAAGGATTCTATCTCATTGAATCCTAAGCAAAACTAATTCCTCCTTTGACTTGGTCTTCCATCTAACTTTCAAATATGACTTGAAGGAAGAGAGGGAGCATGAAAATCAAGAATAAAGGAATTTTCTACAAAAAATACCTATAAAATAGGTATGGGGGGCATTGGAACCAAGGTGGCATAAGGAGATAGGGAGTCTTAGTTACACTAGGACTCCTATTTTGACTTGGTCAAATAAGATCTTTTAACCAAATAAAATCAAGATTAAGCACACCAAATTAAACAAGACCCTAATCCATTTAAAAAATTAATTAAATCAAATTATATTATATTTAATTTTATTTTTTTTTAATCAAATTAGAAAATTGGGTTAATTCGAGTCCTAGTTAGACTAGGACTAGTTCTTCCTTGCACTTGGCTTATCCAATAAGCCAATTAGACTTCATCCAATCAAGCCCAAACTAAATCTAGTTAAATCATAATCTCAGTCTATTGGCTTAATTAAATTAAACCAATTAGCAATCTAATTGCTAATCAATTCTCCTACAACACTTGCACTAGGTTAAACACCAATTGTATTGATTGTTTAATCCTAGAATGATTCTTAATCATTGATCAACCATCCGATCAGATCGTAAACTTTAATGTGTGTGACCTCATAGGTCCAAATCTAAGCTAGTAGTATAGAAATAAATTTTTGTATCAATCAAAGTGACCATCTAGCAATGATACCTGACGGTTGGATAGGTCGAAAGTGTAAAACACCATCCTTAGAACCCATGCGAATATAGTTTTCATATAATTCATCCCCTTGACCAAAATGCTTATAGGACACCTCAAAGTTAAACTGTTAACTCTGATTAGGTTGTCCATATTATATTTCAAAATATCAAATCCATTTGATGGATTACCCTGACCAAGGCTTTGCTAGATTCAAATATAGTAATGCATTGTTCTTCAACTCTTGAAGTGGTCAATCCCATCTTGATCATACTTCGACTTTGCAAGGACTTGACTATGCTTAGAAGCCTTCCATTGCTGAATTAGAAAATTAGTTAGTCCAATACTAAAGCACCGTGAGTTGCTTGCAAGTCACTAAGGTGATCTCAGGTCTAAGGGATACTTTTACCTATATCCCATCAAAGACATTTTCAGCAGCAGAATGCTCTGGAGTTGGTCATGTTCAATGACGATGTACCCATACATCTTACCCATATGTCATACCAGTGTCTCCATACTTCTTGGTTAAGAGGACAACCAACCTATATGGCATACTGCGACCTATGCTCGATAGCTGTGGTCGTCCTTATTAACAGTCTATCATTTGGTTGTGAATAAATTTAAGGACTAATCAATAAATTATCTCTTTATCAAAACTAAATAGTCTTAAGAACTTCATCACAATAATAGAGTTCATTAGACGATACAAACTTATGATGAAAAAGATGCCAAAATATTTTTCATTAATTAATAAATCAATTACAATATCATAACTGTCAATAGGCCGATGATTGACTTTGGGACATAATTTCCAATAAGATATTCTCCTCCTCTGTCAGACCGTAGAGTTTTAATACTCTTCCCGTTTGTTTTTCTACTTCACTTCGAAATCATTTGAACATTTCAAAAGAATCTGACTTATGTTTCATCAGATAGACATATCCATATCAAGATAGATCATCTATGAAAGTGATGAAGTAGATATATCCACCTCTGGCACTTATGTTTATTGGTCCACATACATCAGTATGTACTAGACTTAAGAGCTCCTTGGCTCTCTCACCATTTTCAATAAAAGGTGACTTGGTTATTTTACCAAAAAGATAGGACTCATAGGTTAGAAGCAATTCACAATCATTGACTTTGAGGATTCCCTCTTGAGTCAACCTGTTTATCCTGTTCTTATTTATATGACCTATCCTACAGTGCCATAAATAGATATCTGATACACTATCTAATCTATGATGCTTGCCAGTAGAATAGACTATGTTAATAGATTGTGATAACATATATACACCATTGTTTAATTGTCCACAAAAAGTAGTAACACCATTCACAATGACATTACAAACTCATTTCTTTATTGAAATTTCATAATTGTTCATGGCCAAAAGACTTACAGAAATGATATTTAAAAAGAAACTAAGATAGAAATGACAATCACTAAGAACAATGGTATCAAATTCAAATATAACTTTCAAAATTCCTAAAGCTAAAATAGAAACCGATCTTCCATCTCCAACATTTAGAAATCTCTTGCCTTGCTCGAATCTTCTACTGACCTGCAATCCCTACAACGAATTGCAAATATGGTAAGAGCTACTGGCATCCAATACCCAGTTAGTAATATCATAAATAGAAAAATTACAAGGAGTTATTATATAAATATCTTGCCCAGCAATAGCTTGCTTCTTTCTCTTCCTGTTTGAGTCCAAGGAGGCAATGCATTGAGGACAATTCCTCTTCCAATGCTCCCACTTCTTGCAAAAGAAGCATTCTGCTTGACTCTTATCAGACTTGATCTTCTTAGTCTGGCCTTGCACTGATGTCCCAGCCTGAATTTGCACCTTCTTTGTTTTCTTCTTCTTGTTCTTCTTCCCTTTTCTAAAGTGTCGAGAACCAGAAGATGAACCTCCCACTAAGTTTACTGACTCTTTATGGAGCTGGTGATCCTTCTCAAAGTTTTGAAGTAACCCCAGTAAGCCATGGTAGTTTACTTCAAGCTTTGTCATTCTGTAATGAGTAAGAAAAGGGAGATAGGACTTTGGCAGTGAGTTCAGTATTGCATCTTTCCCAAGTTGTTCATGCAAGAAAAAGCCAAGTTTACTCAAGTGCTTTATCAGCTCAATCATATACAATATATGATTAGTGACAAAGGCTCCATCCCGCATTCTGATGTTGAAGATGGCGCAACTAGTCATGTGCCTCTCAACATCATCGGGTGTGCCAAAAGAATCATCCAACACTTGGAGCATTCATTTGGTTGAGCTGTCTCAAACCTGCGATTGAACTAGTCACTCATCGCAGCCAGTATAATGCAGCACACCATGGTTCGATCATTGAGCTACTTCTGATAAGTATCTTTAACTATTTCACGTGCATTGACAGCTGACTCCTCAGGTGCAGGATCCGTCAGCACATATAGGATCTATTCATGCTTCAGAACAATCTTCAACTTTTAGTACCAGCTACCAAAGTTGGATCCCATCAACTTATCATTGTCCAATAATGATCGAAGCGATAAGAAAGTGGCCATGTCTAGACAAAGAAAAATCAAAATCTATTCAGTAATTGATTCATTAAATCTAAAAATTTGGACTTTAATCAAAAAATTTCTTCCACTATTTTATTTGAATTGGTAGCCTCTACTTTCAATTTGAGAAATTACCCTAATTTCTTAGTGTGTACTAGAATCCACATAGACTGTACATGGGCCCAACTTTGGTTGGCCCACCCATGTACATCTAAGCATAGGTTCATAATCAATTGTTTCTTCAAATAATCTTTAGAAATTAAATTTTGCCTCAGGCCCTGATCAGTTGGCTTTGGCCTTCTCAGAAAAGAGTCTAGTTAGGTCCAACCATTAACATGACCATACATGGCCCATCCAACCAATGAATGATCAGGCCCAACTTTGGTTAGCCCACCTGACCACCATTTAGAAAGATGTATCCAAGAGATCATATAATGAATGATAATTCCATCAATCGATAAGCACCAAAACTTTGGGCCTCCAATGATTATCCAACTGATGGACTCATTATCTTCCACTTTAATGGGAGGCTATGATCTAGTTATCATATAACTATTTTATTTTAGGGACCTAATAATTTTAGAGAATTTAATTTATAGAAGCGAGTAGGTCAGATTAACCAGCTTGTCATGATCCTTCCACTAACTTCACCAAGTCAGCTTAAGGGAGACCACTAATAGGCTGATCTAGGAGCACCTAAATCAGTCAAACTAATTTACCTAGCTGACATGGATTAGCTCGAATAGTCAAGTGATCCGATCAAAACATAATCTCATCAAGAGGTCAGGTAAGTTCTATCAGTAGAAGGGTCTGCTAGGCTTGCCTTAGACACCATCAGAAATGATCAGGTAAGCGGGTTGGCAATTAAAAACCACTGGTCTAGTTTATCTTAAATACCAACTAGTTTAATTAGTTTCAATTAGATCAACCTAATAGTCCATGCTAGACCACGTAGCTAAGAATCAAGTCCATCTTGGATCTTGTTAAAGACATGAACTTGACCAACTACAACTATTGTAATTGATCTAGAGAATCCTTAACCTAATCTAAGACAACAATTGATTAGATTTAGTCAATTCTCTAATTAACTCCATTCTTTAATCTAATCCTAGGTCTAACCTAATTAATGGATCTAATCCCCACTAATCCATTTATCCCAATGTGCTATGAGTTGTGTCTTAGGATCTTCAATTCACAATCCTAGATCCTAATGAATCAACTTCTTAATTTTCAATTAAGTTTTGGGCTGAGGGTTGGGGTTTTGCTTTTTGAAAATAGTTTTCAAATTTATAAAATATTTTTGCAACATGGTTCTATCAACTAAATTTCATGTTTGATTCATAATCAATATGCAAGTAATATAAACATGAATCTACTTTAGATCTAATCCAAACAGGTTCATGTAAATAGTTTCAATAATAATCAATCATAAATCTACCTAGATCAAATCTAACATATTTATGAAGATTAAAATTAGATTAAAATATTTTTAATTAGATCATAAAATCTCTTAAATCTAATTTAAAATTTTATGATCAATATTTTAGATCAACATGTACTAGGACAACCTATTCACTGTAAGCGGTAAACCTTACAGCAGGACAACCTTATGGTAGTCCTTGTAATCTAAAATATTTTATTTTTAGATCTAAAAATATTTTAAATCTATTAAATTATAAATAAAATTTGATTAAATCTAAAAAATTTATGATTAGAGTCAAATCATCATGAACTAGGATAACTTATTCACTGTAAGGGGTAAACCTTACAGCATGACAACCTTATGGCAGTCCATAAGATCTAAATTTTTTTTTAATTTTAGGTTTAATAATTAGATTATAAATTAGATCTAATCTAAAAAATATTCTAAATATGCATAAAAATCATGTAATAACAACCTTGCTCTGATACCAATTAAAGGAACCAAATCTAGGGTTTTATAAGTAGATCTTGAAAACTTTTTCAAGATCTAACAGCAAAAGATTTAAATAAATTAAATATTTATTTAAATAAATATGTAAATATCTAAATCTCAGATCTATTATATAATCAATACATGATATTAAATCAAAAATTAAAATCAAATAAGGAAGTAAAAAGGTTGATCAAATCAACCTACATCTACACTACATCAAATGCAGGTATGAAGTTAATAGATCAGATCTATTACCCGAGCAAGTTTAGATGTTCTAACTTACTGATCTAGGTTTGAGTATGAAGTCATGATTTGCACACATGTTCATGAAGGGAAATCCTGATTTCTCGGTCCAGGTTCGTCCAGATCTGATTAGATCAAGAGATATATTTCAAAATTTTCTCTTGATCTTAATCAGATCTTGATATGTTTCAGATCTGATTCTTATTATTTTAATAAATAAAATAAAATAAGATAAATTAAATCTAATTTAATTTACCTAATTTGGGTAATCCTATTACCCTGTAGATGATCCTGATTGCAGCGGAAGGTTCTGGATCTTAGCCACGCAAGCGCCTGGCCTCTACCGGTATCCACTCGGGTTGGATCTGGAGATCCTCTTCTTCTCTATCACACCTCCAAAAATCAGATCTGGATCTGATCTGGAGGATCTTCAAAACTCTTTTGAAGATCTGCAGTCGTCCTTTTGCAGCAGCGCAGCCTTCTTGCTTTTGATCGCCTTTCCTTGATCTGAATCGCACCAAACTAAATCCAAAACCCTTTTGGACGTGGAGAGCAAGGGGAGAAGAGAGTATGGCGTGGAGAAGGAGGGGAGAGGCAGCCTTGGACGTGGGAAATCTCTATTGAATTCACTTTGACTTGGAATTAGGGTTGGGCGCAGGGTCTTATTTATAGACCTCTTGTGATCCAACTCCTCTTCCTCTCAACCAATCACAACCCTTTGTGAAATCAGATCTAAATCTGATTGGTTGGAATAGAGACCCCTGGATTCCTCCTTAGAGGGCGCCTAAGACCAGTCAAACTGGATTCTTAGTAGAACTCTGATTGGAATCCAAAAGGGAGGTGGAGTCCTTGTCCAACAAGGACTCCTAGGCGCCTCCTACTTGGGCTCACGCCACCCTTGGCGTGCGCCCTTCTCCTTGCCAGGTTCTGGCAGGGGGACAAGCCCCCACCAGCTCTCCAATAGGTGCATGACATGTGGTCAAAAGTCAAAGGGTGAATGGTCAACGTTTGACCAGTCAAAGGTAGACTTTTGACCAAAGTCAAAGAACAAGAAATGGCAGGTGACCAAAAATGGCAGGTAATGTCTTACAAATAAGACAACCTATTCTGACTTGGACAACCTCCAGTCAGACCATATGAAGGCCTCTGATTGAGCACAAACTCCTTTGGCTCAGTCAGGACAACTTATTTATGATAGTAAAAGAAGAACGTTAGGTTCAATCGAGTGCTAGCACGATTTCCTTGAACCTAATTGAATCTCATTCAGATCAATTGAACTAGATCAGTTCAATTGATGATCACCAGATTCAAACCCTTGTTTGTGTGACCCAGTTAGGTTCAGTTCTGTATGGTAATGGGATATGTCATGATCTCTATCATAGACATCATCGAAACTCCTTTCGATGGATCAGAACTCTTCTGATTCGAACAGCTAGAATGATCGATCATCTAAATCATTCTAATTGCTCCCAAAATCCACCAGTGACACCTAGCAGTATATGGTGGCAACCCATCAGAGCTGAATGCGAACCTCTTGGTGCAGCTACCTGTGTGATTCAGTTCTTCTATCTTGAGCCCCGATCAGATTAGGGTTAAGGTGAACTCGTCAAACCCTAGTCTCTGTCATATGATGTAATCATTCGATTCGAGTCCAATGTGAAAATCTAAATAGAAACTCTTTCTATTATTTCACTCTGCCATGGCCATGGGCTTCAGGACTTGATTCTCATGATCATCATAGGGCTACTCCTCTACCACCGAGGTAGATAGATCCCATCTTGATGCAATCCAGTTCCTACAATGAACATGCTATAGCCAACATACACCTCAGGGTTCCATATGGCTAGGAGACCGAGTAATGGTGTAGTCAAACTATAACACCCTCAAGGTGAACTGCCGATGCATCTCAGGTCAAAGAACCAGACACACTACTGCAGCATCGAGTCAGTCATTGACGAGAAGGTAGACTTCCTAATGACTACTCGAGGTGGTCACGCTCAGTGCCCTCGTTCTCTAACGAGTACCTGTACTCTCGCTCCGGTGTCTCCACACCGTAGACTCAAGACTCATCTACTAAAGAGAAGCGATCGTACACCAACCTTCCGGATCAATCACCATCCTCGTGATGATCCTATGGTCGGGAGCTGTTTATGAGTTAATAATGATTATTCATGTCTTAAATTTTCAACTCTTGAAAATATGAATTATCATTACCATTAACTCAAAGGATGTATCACAGACACTAAATACACATGTGTGATAGAAAATAACCCATTTCATTAATTATAGTCAAAATTATAATTTTGCCCCTAGAAGTGTATTACAAGTGTCAGCCAATTCTGGCTTCTAGGGCACATATATCTAACAATCTCCCACTTGTCCTAAAGCCAATTGGCTACAAGTCTAAGTCCCATCTTCTCAAGGTGGGCTTCGATCTTCTGCTGGCCCAACGGCTTTGTAAGTGGGTCTGCCACATTATCTGCGGAGTTGACTCTCTTGACCTCAACGTAACCTTTCTCAAGGTAATCGCGCCTCTGATGATTCTGCTTCCATGGTGGAATCTATCCGTTTGCTTGGAACTCTTCCAGCTGACAGCTCCACCATTGCACACAAACAGACTTGCCAGATGTCGACTTTCGATCATCTATATCGGACATGAAGTCCGAGTCTGTGTATCCCTGGAACTTGGAGTTCTCCATTACCAAAGACCAACATCATATCCTTAGTTCTTCTCAAGTACTTAAGGATACATTTCACAGAAGTCCAGTGTTCTTCACCTGGATTTGACTGATATCTGCTTGTGACACTCACAGCATGGGCTATATCAGGTCGTGTACATAGCATGGCATACATGAGGCTCCCTATTGCAGAAGCATAAGGGATCTTGCTCATGCGTTCTATTTCCTCAGGTGTGCTGGGGCACATCTTCTTGGAAAGATGAATACCATGTCTGAAGGGTATTAATCCCCTCTTAGAGTTTTCCATACTAAACCTCTTTAGTACTTCCTCTATGTACATCTTCTGTGAAAGTCCTAGCATCCTATTCGGTCTATCCCTATAGACCTTAATTCCTAGAATAAAGGATGCTTCACCTAGGTCTTTCATGGAGAATTCCTTGGACAACCACATCTTGACTGATGTCAACATGGGAATATCATTCCCAATAAGGAGGATGTCATCCACGTACAATACGAGGAAGACAACAGCGCTCCCACTGACCCTTTTGAAAACACATGGTTCCTCTTCATTTTTGATGAAACCAAACTTTTTGATCACATCATTGAAACGAGTGTTCCAGCTCCGAGATGCTTGCTTAAGTCCATATATGGACCTTTGCAGCTTGCAAACCTTGTGATCAGTATCACTGGATGTGAAACCTAGCGGCTGTTCCATATAGATATCTTCCTCAAGATATCCATTTAGGAATGCCGTTTTCACGTCCATTTGCCATATTTCATAATCGAAATAGGCTGCAACAGCAAGCAATGTGCGGATGGATTTTAGCATAGCTACCGGGGAAAAGGTATCCTGATAGTCAATGCCTTCACGTTGACTATAACCTTTTGCCACCAGTCTAGCCTTGAATGTCTCCACATTCCCATCTGCACCAATCTTTCTCTTGAAGATCCATTTACACCCAATAGGTACTATACCTTCTGGTGGATCTACCAAGGTCCAGACTTGGTTTGAGTGCATCGAGTCGATTCTCTGACTTCATTGCCTCAAGCCATTTCTCGGAGTCGATATCTGATATCGCCTCGTTGTAGGTTTTGGGATCATCACCATGAGCACCATTACCTATGAGGAACATTTCCTCTACATCCTCTGAAATAATACCTAAGTATCTTTCAGGGGAACGGGAAACTCTTTCCGATCTACGAGGTGGAGGAGGTAGTGTTCTTATTGGCTCAACCTGATTTGGTTCCACTTGGTCCTTAGCTCGTTCTGCTTGTGAGACTTTCTCATCAAGCTTAATCTGCTTTCCAATGCCACTATCTTGAATAAACTATTTTTCAAGAAATATGGCATGTCGACTCACAATCACATTGTGGTCTTCTGGAATGTAGAAATAGTATCCTAATGACTCTTTAGGATATCCTATGAATCGAGCTCTAAAGGACCTAAACTCTAACTTGTCCGCTTGTTGTCTTTTGACATAAGCCGGACAACCCCAAATTCTGAGATGACTCAGACTTGGTTTCTTACCGTGCCATATCTCATACGGTGTGGTAGGAACGGTTTTAGAGGGAACCCTATTCAGTAAATAGATTGAAGTTAATAATGAATGTCCCCAAAGAAAATCTGGGAGGTCTGTGAAGCTCATCATGGATCGAACCATATCCAATAGAGTCCGATTTCTCCGTTCTGAAACCCCGTTGAGTTGAGGTGTTCCTGGTGGAGTCCATTGAGAGACTATGCCATTTTCCTTAAGATAGTCTAGGAATTCCCGGCTAAGGTATTCACCTCCTCGATCTGATCGAAGAACCTTAATGGGTTTTCCAGTTTGTTTTTCTACTTCATGTCTGAATTCTTTGAACTTTTCAAAAGGCTTCAGACTTATGTCTCATAAGATACACATACCCATACCTAGACAGATCATCGGTAAAGGTAATGAAGTAGACAAAATTGCCTCTAGCCGGCACATCGAATGGGCCGCACACATCAGTATGTACTAGGGCAAGGAGATCTGTGGCCCTCTCCCCATGTCCAACAAAAGGGAGTTTAGTCATTTTGCCTTGAAGACAAGATTCACAAGTTGGATATGACTCAAAAGTCAATGGACTCAATAGCCCATTTTTCTCCAATTTGTTAATCCTATCTTCTGCTATATGACCTAATCTCAGGTGCCATAGATATCTGTCGTTTGGACTATCCCTAGGTCGTTTGGCATTCACGTTTTGCTCGATAGTTAAAACAGGTACATCAATATGCAACTGATAAAGACCATTAATAAGGAAACCATTTGCAATTTTATTTCTTTCATAAAGAATGTTACAATGGTCCTTAAAGAAGGTGATCACATAACCTTCTTGTGCTAAGCATGAAACAGAAATCAAATTCCTGCTAGCTGCAGGCACATAATAACAGTCTTTTAAAACTAAGTCTAAACCAGATGGTAATCGCAGAGGGTATGTTCCCACGGCTACTGCAGCAACTCTTGCTCCATTACCGACGCGTAGGATCATGTCTCCATCCCTCAGCCTCCTGCTATCCTCAAGACCCTGCATAGAAGTGCACAGATGAGCACTAGAACCAGAGTCAAGCACCCAACTGGATGCAGAAGAAACCGTAAGGTTAGACTCAATAACGAGCATACCTCCAGAAGGACCTTCCTTCTTGTTCTTTCAGGGTGGCCAGGTAAGTAGGGCAGTTCCGCTTCCAATGGCCGTCGCTGTTGCAATGGAAACACTTTCCTTTGCCATCGACCTTCTTCTTCGGTTCTGCCTTCTTCTTCTTTGATCCTTCTACCTTTTGCTTTTTCACAGACTTCTTTTTCTTTCCATAAGACTTTCTTTTGGAAGAAGTCCGTTCCATAGCAAGAACTGAGCCTTTAGAACCTTTCATAGAAAGCTCAGCGGTAACCAGCATATTCATCAACTCGGCCAAGGAATTTTGAAGTTTATGCATGTGGTAATTCATGATGAATTGCCCATATGCATCAGTCAAGGATTGCAGAATAATATCGTTCTGCAAGTCCAAGTCCAACTTCACACCGAGCTTCTCAAGCTCTTCCATGTCCTTGATCATTGTCAGACAGTGATCTTGGACTGACTGCCCATCACGCATCTTAGCCTTAAAAAGTCATTTCGTGACTTGATATTTGGCTGCGCGACTCTGTTCACCAAACATCTCCTGCAGGTGAGCCAACATTTGGCGAGCAGTCCCGATATCTTCATGTTGGCGCTGGAGCTCATCAGACATCGAGCCCAACATGTAGTATCTGGCCTTATTGTCTTCGTCAATCCATTTTTCCAGAGACGCTCTCTGTTCAGTGGATGGACGAGCTGGTAAGGTGGGAGGGTCCTGGTCCAAAACATGTGTTAACTTCTCTGAACCCAAAACAATTTTGTAGTTCCTGAGCCAATCTTTATAATTGGGTCCAGTCAGTCTATGTGTGTCTAGGATACGTGCCAGTGGGTTGGACGCAGACATTTTCCTGTAGAGAGTCAAAGATTCTAGTTAGATACTGTAATTTTGACTTGACCAATTTGTTTAGGGATTTTATTTTTAAACAAATTAGCTCCCACTATTTTCTCGGATCCCTACACTCCCTCTGTAGAGATGCGAAAATCTCCGCGATTGATGATTTCTAGTGGGTGGTGCGGTCTCACCAACTGACTCATCACCTCACCTAACAGTTATTGGTGATGGGTTAGCCAATGAGTGAACAACTCTTGTTCAATGATTCTCTAATCATGGTGCACCCAAACTTGGTCTCTAATTCATGAATCTCACCGTATCCGGAATATTGATCCACTCCTTAGTTAAGTCAGACCCACCATTTGCATAGACTGGGTTCCTAATTGGAGTCTCTCACCGTATCCGGAATATTGAGCCCAACTCATCCTCCAGCCCATAGCATCCAATGCCTAATAGACATGGTTGCGTCTTCCCGGTGCAACTGAGCCACTGTATCCAGCCGAGAACAATCAACCCCGGGAAGGGCCCGCACGTCTACAATGGTGGAAGACCTCAGACTTAATCTTTTCTTAGGGAGAATTGATTCAGGTCTCATTAAACTAGACTTGGCTTAGTCATAACAATTATGACTAACCTAGTGGCATGGGTTAGCTCGGATTATTGACCACCT
>QRFJ01001315.1:313887-362176 GCA_006176705.1 Cocos nucifera | reverse complement strand
GGTATGCTCGTTATTGAGTCTAACCTTACGATTTCTTCTGCATCCAGTTGGGTGCTTGACTCTGGTTCTAGTGCTCATCTGTGCACTTCCATGCAGGGTCTTGAGGATAGCAGGAGGCTGAGGGATGGAGACATGATCCTACGCATTGGTAATGGAGCAAGAGTTGCTGCAGTAGCCGTGGGAACATACCCTCTGCGATTACCATTCGGTTTAGACTTAGTTTTGCAAGACTGTTATTTTGTGCCTGCAGCCAGCAGGAATTTGATTTCTGTTTCATGCTTAGCACAAGAAGGTTATGTGATCACCTTCTTTAAGGACCATTGTAACATTCTTTATGAAAGAAATAAAATTGCAAATGGTTTCCTTATTAATGGTCTTTATCAGCTACATATTGATGTACCTGTTCTAACTATCGAGCAAAACGTGAATGCCAAACGACCTAGGGATAGTCCAAACGACAGATATCTATGGCACCTGAGATTAGGTCATATAGCAGAAGATAGGATCAACAAATTGGAGAAAAATGGGCTATTGAGTCCATTGACTTTCGAGTCATATCCAACTTGTGAATCCTTGTCTTCAAGGCAAAATGACTAAACTCCCTTTTGTTGGACATGGGGAGAGGGCCACAGATCTCCTTGCCCTAGTACATACTGATGTGTGCGGCCCATTTGATGTGCCGGCTAGAGGCAATTTTGTCTACTTCATTACCTTTACCGATGATCTGTCTAGGTATGGGTATGTGTATCTTATGAGACACAAGTCTGAAGCCTTTGAAAAGTTCAAAGAATTCAGACATGAAGTAGAAAAACAAACTGGAAAACCCATTAAGGTTCTTCGATCAGATCGAGGAGGTGAATACCTTAGCCGAGGAATTCCTAGACTATCTCAAGGATAAATGGCATAGTCTCTCAATGGACTCCACCAGGAACACCTCAACTCAACGGGGTTTCAGAATGGAGAAATCGGACTCTATTAGGATATGGTTCGATCCATGATGAGCTTCACAGACCTCCCTGATTTTCTTTGGGGACACTCATTGTTAACTTCAATCTATCTACTGAATAGGGTTCCCTCTAAAACCGTTCCTACCACACCGTATGAGATATGGCACGGTAAGAAACCAAGTCTGAGTCATCTCAGAATTTGGGGTTGTCCGGCTCATGTCAAAAGACAACAAGCGGACAAGTTAGAGTTTAGGTCCTTTAGAGCTCGATTCATAGGATATCCTAAAGAGTCATTAGGATACTATTTCTACATTCCAGAAGACCACAATGTGATTGTGAGTCGACATGCCATCTTTCTTGAAAAATAGTTTATTCAAGATAGCGGCATTGGAAAGCAGATCAAGCTTGATGAGAAAGTCTCACAAGCAGAACGAGCTAAGGACCAAGTGGAACCAAATCAGGTTGAGCCAATAAGAACACTACCTCCTCCACCTCGTAGATCGGAAAGAGTTTCCCGTCCCCCTGAAAGATACTTAGGTATTATTTCAGAGGATGTAGAGGAAATGTTCCTCGTAGGTAATGGTGCTCATGGTGATGATCCCAAAACCTACAACGAGGCGATATCAGATATCGACTCCGAGAAATGGCTAGAGGCAATGCAGTCAGAAATTGACTCGATGCACTCAAACCAAGTCTGGACCTTGGTAGATCCACCAGAAGGTATAGTACCTATTGGGTGTAAATGGATCTTCAAGAGAAAGATTGGTGCAGATGGGAATGTGGAGACATTCAAGGCTAGACTTGGTGGCAAAAGGTTATAGTCAACGCGAAGGCATTGACTATCAGGATACCTTTTCCCCAGTAGCTATGCTAAAATCCATCCGCACATTGCTTGCTGTTGCAGCCTATTTCGATTATGAAATATGGCAAATGGACGTGAAAACGGCATTCCTAAATGGATATCTTGAGGAAGATATCTATATGGAACAGCCGCTAGGTTTCACATCCAGTGATACTGATCACAAGGTTTGCAAGCTGCAAAGGTCCATATATGGACTTAAGCAAGCATCTCGGAGCTGGAACACTCATTTCAATGATGTGATCAAAAAGTTTGGTTTCATCAAAAATGAAGAGGAACCATGTGTTTTCAAAAGGGTCAGTGGGAGCGCTGTTGTCTTCCTCGTATTGTACGTGGATGACATCCTCCTTATTGGGAATGATATTCCCATGTTGACATCAGTCAAGATGTGGTTGTCCAAGGAATTCTCCATGAAAGACCTAGGTGAAGCATCCTTTATTCTAGGAATTAAGGTCTATAGGGATAGACCGAATAGGATGCTAGGACTTTCACAGAAGATGTACATAGAGAAAGTACTAAAGAGGTTTAGTATGGAAAACTCTAAGAGGGGATTAATACCCTTCAGACATGGTATTCATCTTTCCAAGAAGATGTGCCCCAGCACACCTGAGGAAATAGAACGCATGAGCAAGATCCCTTATGCTTCTGCAATAGGGAGCCTCATGTATGCCATGCTATGTACACGACCTGATATAGCCCATGCTGTGAGTGTCACAAGCAGATATCAGTCAAATCCAGGTGAAGAACACTGGACTTCTGTGAAATGTATCCTTAAGTACTTGAGAAGAACTAAGGATATGATGCTGATCTTTGGTAACGGAGAACTCCAGGTCCAGGGATACACAGACTCGGACTTCATGTCCGATATAGATGATCGAAAGTCGACATCTGGGAGTCTGTTTGTGTGCAATGGTGGAGCTGTCAGCTGGAAGAGTTCCAAGCAAACGGTGATAGCAGATTCCACCATGGAAGCAGAATATATCGCTGCATCAGAGGCTGCGAAGGAAGCATTCTGGTACAAGAAGTTTGCTGCAGAAATTGGAGTAATGCCATCAGATGCCATTCCTCTATACTGCGACAACAATGGCGCCATAGCCCTTGCTAAGGAGCCGAGGTCTCACCAGAAATCCAAGCATATTGAGCGGCGATACCACCTCATCCGCGATTACCTCGAGAAGGGTTATGTCGAGGTCAAGAGAGTCAACTCCGCAGATAATGTGGCAGACCCACTTACAAAGCCGTTGGGCCAGCAGAAGATCGAAGCCCACCTTGAGAAGATGGGACTTAGACTTGTAGCCAATTGGCTTTAGGACAAGTGGGAGATTGTTAGATATATGTGCCCTAGAAGCCAGAATTGGCTGACACTTGTAATACACTTCTAGGGGCAAAATTATAATTTTGACTATAATCAATAAAATGGGTTATTTTCTATCACATATGTGTATTTAGTGTCTGTGATACATCCTTTGAGTTAATGGTAATGATAATTCATATTTTCAAGAGTTGAAAATTTAAGACATGAATAATCATTATTAACTCATAAAATTGCTCCCGACCATAGGATCATCACGAGGATGGTGATTGATCCGGAAGGTTGGTGTACAATCGCTTCTCTTTAGTAGATGAGTCTTGAGTCTACGGTGTGGAGACACCGGAGCGAGAGTACAGGTACTCGTTAGAGAACGAGGGCACTGAGCGTGACCACCTCGAGTAGTCATTAGGGAGTCTACCTTCTCGTCAATGACTGACTCGATGCTGCAGTAGTGTGTCTGGTTCTTTGACCTGAGATGCATCGGCAGTTCACCTTGAGGGTGTTATAGTTTGACTACACCATTACTCGGTCTCCTAGCCATATGGAACCCTGAGGTGTATGTTGGCTATAGCATGTTCATTGTAGGAACTGGATTGCATCAAGATGGAATCTATCTACCTCGGTGGTAGAGGAGCAGCCCTATGATGATCATGAGAATCAAGTCCAGAAATCCATGGCCATGGTAGAGTGAAATAATAGAAAGAGTTTCTATTTAGATTTTCACATTGGACTCGAATCGAATGATTACATCATATGACAGAGACTAGGGTTTGACGAGTTCACCTTAACCCTAATCTGATCGGGGCTCAAGATAGAAGAACTTAATCACACAGGTAGCTGCACCAAGAGGTTCGCATTCAGCTCTGATGGGTTGCCACCATATACTGCTAGGTGTCACTGGTGGATTTTGGGAGCAATTAGAATGATTTAGATGATCGATCATTCTAGCTGTTCGAATCAGAAGAGTTCTGATCCATCGAAAGGAGTTTCGATGATGTCGATGATAGAGATCATGACATATCCCATTACCATACAGAACTGAACCTAACTGGGTCACACAAACAAGGGTTTGAATCTGGTGATCATCAATTGAACTGATCTAGTTCAATTGATCTGAATGAGATTCAATTAGGTTCAAGGAAATCGTGCTAGCACTCGATTGAACCTAACGTTCTTCTTTTACTATCATAAATAAGTTGTCCTGACTGAGCCAAAGGAGTTTGTGCTCAATCAGAGGCCTTCATATGGTCTGACTGGAGGTTGTCCAAGTCAGAAAAGGTTGTCTTATTTGTAAGACATTACCTGCCATTTTTGGTCACCTGCCATTTCTTGTTCTTTGACTTTGGTCAAAAGTCTACCTTTGACTGGTCAAACGTTGACCATTGACACTTTGACTTTTGACCACATGTCATGCACCTATTGGAGAGCTGGTGGGGGCCTGTCCCCCTGCCAGAACCTGGCAAGGAGAAGGGCGCACGCCACCCTAGGCGTGTGCCCAAGTTGGAGGCGCCTAGGAGTCCTTGTTGGACAAGGACTCCATCTCCTTTTTGGATTCCAATTAGAGTTCTTCTAAGAACCAACTTTGACTGGTCTTAGGCACCCTCTAAGGAGGAATCCAGGGGTCTCTATTCCCACCAATCAGATTTAGATCTGATTTCACAAAGGGTTGTGATTGGTTGGGAAGAAGAGGAGTTGGATCACAGCTTAGTCTATAAATAAGACCCTGCGCCCAACTCAGATTCTAAATGAGAATATTGAGATCAAGTTTCCCCATGCCCCAAGGCTGCCTCTCCCCTCCTTCTCCATGCCATAGTCTCTTCTCCCCTTGCTCTCCACGTCCAAAAGGAGTTTTGGACCTTGGTTGGTGCGATTCAGATCAAAGAAAGGCGATCAAAATCAAGAAGGCTGCGCTGCTGCAAAGGACGACTGCTCATCTTCAAAAGAGTTTTGAAGATCCTCCAGATCAGATCCAGATCTGATTTTTGGAGGTGTGATAGAGAAGAAGAGGATCTCCAGATCCAACCCGAGTGGATACCGGTAGAGGCCAGGCGCTTGCGTGGCTAAGATCCAGAACCTTCCGCTGCAAACAGGATCATCAACAGGGTAATAGGATTACCCAGATCAGGTAAATTAAATTTGATTTAATTTATCTTTTAATTTTATTTTATTAAAATAATAAGAATCAGATCTGAAACATATCAAGATCTGATTGGGATCAAGAGAAAAATTTTTTAAAATATATCTCTTGATCTGATCAGATCTGAACGAACCTGGACCGAAAAATTAGGATTTCTTCCAAAATGATTTTATAGTTCTGAGCCAATCTTTATAATTGGGTTCGGTCAGTCTATGTGTGTCCAGGATACGTGCTAATGGGTTGGACGCAGACATTTTCCTGTAGAGAGTCAAAGATTCTAGTTAGATACTGTAATTATGACTTGACCAATTTATTTAGAGATTTTATTTTTAAACAAATTAGCTCCACTATTTTCTTGGATCCCTACACTCCCTCTGTAGAGATGCGAAAATCTCCACGATTAATGATTTCTAGTGGGTGGTGCGGTCTCACCAACTGACTCATCACCTCACCTAACAGTTATTGGTGATGGGTTAGCCAATGAGTGAACAACTCTTGTTCAATGATTCTCTAATCATGGTGCACCCAAACTTGATCTCTAATTCATGAATCTCACCGTATCCAAAATATTGATCCACTCCTTAGTTAAGTCAGACCCACCATTTGCACAGACTGGATTCCTAATTGAGTCTCTCACCATATCCAAAATATTGAGCCCAACTCATCCTCCAGCCCATAGCATCCAATGCCTAATAGACATGGTTGCATCTTTTCGGTGCAACTGAGCCACTGTATCCAGCCGAGAACAATCAACCCCGGGAAGGGCCCGCACATCTACAATGGTGGAAGACCTCAGACTTAATCTTTTCTTAGGGAGAATTGATTCAGGTCTCATTAAACTAGACTTGTCATAGTCATAACAATTATGACTAACCTAGTGGCATGGGTTAGCTCGGATTATTGACCACCTCAAATCAGAACTGAGTCAACAGATATGGCCAGGTAAGTGAGACCGGTGGAAGGGATATGCCATTAACTCGTACAAGAATGCATTCAGGTCGAGTAGCTCCCAATTAAAAACCAGTCGGTCGTATGTGCCAAACTTACCTTAGACACCAAATTATTGAGCCAGAACCAATTGGGTTAGCCTACAATCCAGACTCTAACCTCTGAGCCTAATTAGGTCTTGCTTGATCGTGACTCGATCTTGACCCAGACTTAATCCTATTAGGCTGGTCAATTTAAGCATTGTTGATCCCATCTAACCAACTCTTGATTCGGTTTGATCAACCGCTTAGACCTAATTGAGCTACCCAAGCCCGAACCCAGTATTATGAATATGTCTTAGATCTAAAATTCTCAATTTTAGATCCTAATTAATATTCCATAATCTTAATTTTAATTAAGTAGGGTTCATAAATAAAATATGCACAATAAATCCTAGGGTTTCAGGATCTAGGGTTTTGCAGAAAGTAAGTTTTGGATTTCTGATTAAGGACGAACGCGCAGCACCCCTACACGTCATAAGAACACCCCATCGGATGGGAAGGAGAGGGCCTTTAAATCCTTCTTCATTCTTATGACTGGACGGCTAAGAGGAACGCCTTAATCAGGAACATGTAATACTACAAAATAGTTTTAGATCTATATCATATATCTCATATACAAATTAGATCTAATCATGGCATATTTTGCATACATCTCATGTATCGAATCATGCATATTTTCAGATCTAAATTATCTCATAATAATCTAAAAAATTAGATTTAAATTGATCTTATCAAAATAAACTCTAATCTAGACAACTATGTAGAACTATTCTACAACTAGTCTAGACATGCATCAATCATATCTCATATGATGTTTAAAATTAAATAATTTTTATTTGCTATTTTTTAGATGTTATTATAACAATTATAATATCAAAAAATAGTAAATAAATAGATCTAAAATATGATTTAATCAAATTAAATTGAAAACATGCAAGACTATTCTATAGAACTATTCTATTTTAGAACTAGTCATGCATATTTTCTAATCTTAGATCCAAATCATTTAATTTTAATTTTTTCTGATTTTAGATCTGATCACATCTCATGTGACATCTAAAATCATTTATTTTTTAATTAGAATAAATTTAAAATTAGATCTAAATACTTTTAAAACCTTGGCTCTGATACCAGTTGAAGAAAAATCCTGATTTTTCGGACCAGGTTCATTCAGATCTGATAGGATCAAGAGATATATTTTAAAAAATACTTTGATTTTAATTAGATCTGAGATATTTTAGATCTGATCCTTATTATTCTAATAATAGAAATAAAATCTAAATAAATTAAATCAAATTTAATTTACATTAATATAGGGTAATCCTATTACTCGTTGATGATCTTGTAAGCAACGAAAGGTTCTGGATCTAGCCATGCAAGTGCCTAGCCTCTACCAGTATCTACTCGAGCTAGATCTAGAGATCCTGTTGATGGAAAATCCTAATTTCTTAGATCAAATTTGTTCAGATCTGATCGGATCAAAAGATATATTTCAAAAATTTTTTTCTTTAATCCTAATCAGATCTAAAATATTTTAGATCTGGTCCTTATTATTCTAATAATAAAAATAAAATCTAAATAAATTTAATCTAATTTAATTTTTTTTAATGTAGGATAATCCTATTATCCATTGATGATCTTGTAAGCAGCAAAAGGTTCTGGATCTAGCCACGCAGCTGTCTGGCCTCTATTGGTATTCACTCGGGCTGGATCTGGAGATCCTCTTCTTCTCTATCACTTCTTTAAAAATCAGATCTGGATCTGATCTAGAGGATCTTCAAAATACCTTTTGAAGATCAGCAGTTGTCCTTTGCAGCAGCGCAGCCTTCTAGCTTTCTATCGCCTTTCTCTCATCTGGATTGCACCAACTAAGATCCCAAACTCCTTTGGCATGGAGAGGAGAGGGAGAAGATGGACTTGGCATGGAGGAGGAGAGGAGAGGCAGCCTTGGGGCATGGAAATCTCAATTCAATTTTAGATATTCCTTGAGTTGGGCGCAGGGTCTTATTTATAGACTATGCGTGATCCAACTCCTCTTCTTCCCAACCAATCACAACCCTTTGTGAAATCAGATCTAAATCTGATTGGTGGAAATAGAGTCCCTTGGATTCCTCCTTAGATGGTGCCTAAGACCAGTCAAACTTGGTTCTTAGGAGAAGTCTAATCGAAATCCAAAAGGGAGATGGAGTCCCTATCCAACAGGGACTCCTGGGCGCCTCCATACTTGGGCACACGCCAAGGGTGGCATGCGCCCTCCTCCTTGCCAGGTTCTGGTAGGGGGACAAGCCCCCACCAGCTCTCCAATAGGTGCGTGACACGTGGACAGAAGTCAAAGTGTCAATGGTCAACATTTGACCAGTCAAAGGTCAACTTTTGACCAAAGTCAAAGGACAAGAAATGGCAGGTGACCAAAAATGGCAGGTAATTGTCTTACAAAATAAGACAACCTTTTCTGACTTGGACAACCTCCAGTCAGACCATATGAAGGCCTCTGATTGAGCACAAACTCCTTTGGCTCAGTCAGGACAACTTATTTATGATAGTAAAAGAAGAACGTTAGGTTCAATCGAGTGCTAGCACGATTTCCTTGAACCTAATTGAATCTCATTCAGATCAATTGAACTAGATCAGTTCAATTGATGATCACCAGATTCAAACCCTTGTTTGTGTGACCCAGTTAGGTTCAGTTCTGTATGGTAATGGGATATGTCATGATCTCTATCATCGACATCATCGAAACTCCTTTCGATGGATCAGAACTCTTCTGATTCGAACAGCTAGAATGATCGATCATCTAAATCATTCTAATTGCTCCCAAAATCCACCAGTGACACCTAGCAGTATATGGTGGCAACCCATCAGAGCTGAATGCGAACCTCTTGGTGCAGCTACCTGTGTGATTAAGTTCTTCTATCTTGAGCCCCGATCAGATTAGGGTTAAGGTGAACTCGTCAAACCCTAGTCTCTGTCATATGATGTAATCATTCGATTCAAGTCCGATGTGAAAATCTAAATAGAAACTCTTTCTATTATTTCACTCTGCCATGGCCATGGGCTTCTGGACTTGATTCTCATGATCATCATAGGGCTGCTCCTCTACCACCGAGGTAGATAGATTCCATCTTGATGCAATCCAGTTCCTACAATGAACATGCTATAGCCAACATACACCTCAGGGTTCCATATGGCTAGGAGACCGAGTTAATGGTGTAGTCAAACTATAACACCCTCAAGGTGAACTGCCGATGCACCTCAGGTCAAAGAACCAGACACACTACTGCAGCATCGAGTCAGTCATTGACGAGAAGGTAGACTTCCTAATGACTACTCGAGGTGGTCACGCTCAGTGCCCTCGTTCTCTAACGAGTACCTGTACTCTCGCTCCGGTGTCTCCACACCGTAGACTCAAGACTCATCTACTAAAGAGAAGCGATTGTACACCAACCTTCGGATCAATCACCATCCTCGTGATGATCCTATGGTTCATGGGGGCTAAATTGAGTTTGTTAGATATATGTGCCCTAGAAGCCAGAATTGGCTGACACTTGTAATACACTTCTAGGGGCAAAATTATAATTTTGACTAAAATCAATAAATGGGTTATTTTCTATCACATATGTGTATTTAGTGTCTGTGATACATCCTTTGAGTTAATGGTAATGATAATTCATATTTTCAAGAGTTGAAAATTTAAGACATGAATAATCATTATTAACTCATAAATTGCTCCCGACCATAGGATCATCACGAGGATGGTGATTGATCCGGAAGGTTGGTGTACAATCGCTTCTCTTTAGTAGATGAGTCTTGAGTCTACGGTGTGGAGACACCGGAGCGAGAGTACAGGTACTCGTTAGAGAACGAGGGCACTGAGCGTGACCACCTCGAGTAGTCATTAGGGAAGTCTACCTTCTCGTCAATGACTGACTCGATGCTGCAGTAGTGTGTCTGGTTCTTTGACCTGAGATGCATCGGCAGTTCACCTTGAGGGTGTTATAGTTTGACTACACCATTACTCGGTCTCCTAGCCATATGGAACCCTGAGGTGTATGTTGGCTATGAGCATGTTCATTGTAGGAACTGGATTGCATCAAGATGGAATCTATCTACCTCGGTGGTAGAGGAGCAGCCCTATGATGATCATGAGAATCAAGTCCAGAAATCCATGGCCATGGTAGAGTGAAATAATAGAAAGAGTTTCTATTTAGATTTTCACATTGGACTCGAATCGAATGATTACATCATATGACAGAGACTAGGGTTTGACGAGTTCACCTTAACCCTAATCTGATCGGGGCTCAAGATAGAAGAACTTAATCACACAGGTAGCTGCACCAAGAGGTTCGCATTCAGCTCTGATGGGTTGCCACCATATACTGCTAGGTGTCACTGGTGGATTTTGGGAGCAATTAGAATGATTTAGATGATCGATCATTCTAGCTGTTCGAATCAGAAGAGTTCTGATCCATCGAAAGGAGTTTCGATGATGTCGATGATAGAGATCATGACATATCCCATTACCATACAGAACTGAACCTAACTGGGTCACACAAACAAGGGTTTGAATCTGGTGATCATCAATTGAACTGATCTAGTTCAATTGATCTGAATGAGATTCAATTAGGTTCAAGGAAATCGTGCTAGCACTCGATTGAACCTAACGTTCTTCTTTTGCTATCATAAATAAGTTGTCCTGTCTGAGCCAAAGGAGTTTGTGCTCAATCAGAGGCCTTCATATGGTCTGACTGGAGGTTGTCCAAGTCAGAAAAGGTTGTCTTATTTTGTAAGACATTACCTGCCATTTTTGGTCACCTGCCATTTCTTGTTCTTTGACTTTGGTCAAAAGTCTACCTTTGACTGGTCAAACGTTGACCATTGACACTTTGACTTTTGACCACATGTCATGCACCTATTGGAGAGCTGGTGGGGGCCTGTCCCCCTGCCAGAACCTGGCAAGGAGGAAGGGCGCACGCCACCCTAGGGTGGCGTGTGCCCAAGTTGGAGGCGCCTAGGAGTCCTTGTTGGACAAGGACTCCATCTCCTTTTTGGATTCCAATTAGAGTTCTTCTAAGAACCAACTTTGACTGGTCTTAGGCACCCTCTAAGGAGGAATCCAGGGGACTCTATTCCCACCAATCAGATTTAGATCTGATTTCACAAAGGGTTGTGATTGGTTGGGAAGAAGAGGAGTTGGATCACAGCTTAGTCTATAAATAAGACCCTGCGCCCAACTCAAATTCAATAAAAAATTGAATTGAGATCAAAGTTCCCCATGCCCCAAGGCTGCCTCTCCCCTCCTTCCTCCATGCCAAACCTCTTCTCCCCTTGCTCTCCACGTCCAAAAGGAGTTTTGGACCTTGGTTGGTGCGATTCAGATCAAAGAAAGGCGATCAAAAGCAAGAAGGCTGCGCTGCTGCAAAGGACGACTGCTGATCTTCAAAAGAGTTTTGAAGATCCTCCAGATCAGATCCAGATCTGAATTTTTGGAGGTGTGATAGAGAAGAAGAGGATCTCCAGATCCAACCCGAGTGGATACCGGTAGAGGCCAGGCGCTTGCGTGGCTAAGATCCAGAACCTTCCGCTGCAAACAGGATCATCAACAGGGTAATAGGATTACCCAAATCAGGTAAATTAAATTTGATTTAATTTATCTTTTAATTTTATTTTATTATTAAAATAATAAGAATCAGATCTGAAAACATATCAAGATCTGATTGGATCAAGAGAAAAATTTTTGAAATATATCTCTTGATCTGATCAGATCTGAACGAACCTGGATCCGGGAAAAATCAGGATTTTCCCTTCAACTGGTATCAGAGCCATGGTTCTAAAATTGTTTAGATCTAATTTTAAATTTATTTTAATTAAAAAATAAGTGATTTCAGATGTCACATGAGATGTGATCAGATCTGAAATCAGAAAAAATTAAAATTAAATGAATTTGGATCTAAGATTAGAAGATATGCATGACTAGTTCTAGAATAGAATAGTTCTATAGAATAGTCTTGCATGTTTTTGATTTAATCTGATTAAATCATATTTTAGATCTTTTTATTTACTATTTTTTGATATTATAAGTGTTATAATAACATCTAAAAAATAGCAAATAAAAATTATTTAATTTTTGAATATCATATGAGATATGATTGATGCATGTCTAGACTAGTTGTAGAATAGTTCTACATAATTGTCTAGATTAGAATTTATTTTGATTAGATCAATTTAAATCTAATTTTTTAGATTATTATGAGATAATTTAGATCTGAAAATATGCATGATTTGATACATGAGATGTATGCAAAATATGCCATGATTAGATCTACTTTATATATGAGATATATGATATAGATCTGATATTGTTTTGTAGTATTGAATGTTCCTGATTAAGGCGTTCCTCTTGGCCGTCCGGTCATAAGAACGAAGAAGGGTTTAAAGGCCCTCTCTTCCCATTCGATGGGGTGTTCTTATGATGTGTAGGGGTGCTGCGTGTTCGTCCTTAATCAGAAACCCAAAACTTACTTTCTGCAAAACCCTAGATCCTGAAACCCTAGGATTTATTGTGCATATTTTGTTTATGAACCCTACTTAATTAAGAATTAAGTTTATGGAATATTAATTAGGTCTAAAATTGAGAATTTCAGATCTAAGACATATTCATAATACTGGGTTCGGGCTTGGGTAGCTCAATTAGGTCTAAGCGGTTGATCAAACCGAATCAAGAGTTGGTTAGATGGGATCAACAATGCTTAAATTGACCAGCCTAATAGGATTAAGTCTGGGTCAAGATCGAGTCACGATCAAGCAAGACCTAATTAGGCTCAGAGGTTAGAGTCTGGATTGTAGGCTAACCCAATTGGTTCTGACTCAACAATTTGGTGTCTAAGGTAAGTTTGGCACAGACGACCGACTGGTTTTTAATTGGAAGCTACTCGACCTGAATGCGTTCTTGTACGAGTTAATGGCATATTCCTTCCACCGGTCTCACTTACCTGGCCATATCTGTTGACACAGTTCTGATCTGAGGTGGTCAATAATCCGAGCTAACCCATGCCACTAGGTTAGTCATAATTGTTATGACTAAGCCAAGTCTAGTTTAATGAGACCTGAATCAATTCTCCCTAAGAAAAGATTAAGTCTGAGGTCTTCCACCATTGTAGATGTGCGGGCCCTTCCCGGGGTTGATTGTTCTCGGCTGGATACAGTGGCTCAGTTGCACCGGGAAGATGCAACCATGTCTATTAGGCATTGGATGCTATGGGCTGGAGGATGAGTTGGGCTCAATATTTTGGATACGGTGAGAGACTCAATTAGGAACCCAGTCTATGCAAATGGTGGGTCTGACTTAACTAAGGAGTGGATCAATATTTCCGGATACGGTGAGATTCATGAATTAGAGACCAAGTTTGGGTGCACCATGATTAGAGAATCATTGAACAAGAGTTGTTCACTCATTGGCTAACCCATCACCAATAACTGTTAGGTGAGGTGATGAGTCAGTTGGTGAGACCGCACCACCCACTAGAAATCATTAATCATGGAGATTTTCGCATCTCTACAGAGGGAGTGTAGGGATCCGAGAAAATAGTGGGAGCTAATTTGTTTAAAAATAAAATCCCTAAACAAATTGGTCAAGTCAAAATTACAGTATCTAACTAGAATCTTTGACTCTCTACAGGAAAATGTCTGCGTCCAACCCATTGGCACGTATCCTGGACACACATAGACTGACTGGACCCAATTATAAAGATTGGCTCAGGAACTACAAAATTATTTTGGGTTCCGAGAAGTTAACCCATGTTTTGGACCAGGACCCTCCCACATTACCAGCCCGTCCATCTGTTGAACAGAGAGCGTCTCTGGAAAAATGGATTGACGAAGATAATAAGGCCAGATATTACATGTTGGGCTCGATGTCTGATGAGCTCCAGCGCCAACATGAGGATATCGGGACTGCTCGCCAAATGTTGGCTCACCTGCAGGAGATGTTTGGTGAACAGAGTCGCGCAGCCAAATATCAAGTCACGAAAATGACTTTTTAAGGCTAAGATGCGTGATGGGCAGTCAGTCCAAGATCACTGTCTGACAATGATCAAGGACATGGAAGAGCTTGAGAAGCTCGGTGTGAAGTTGGACTTGGACCTGCAGAACGATATTATTCTGCAATCCTTGACTGATGCATATGGGCAATTCATCATGAATTACCACATGCATAAACTTCAGAATTCCTTGGCCGAGTTAATGAATATGCTGGTTACCGCTGAGCTTTCTATGAAAGGTTCTAAAGGCTCAGTTCTTGCTATGGAACGGACTTCTTCCAAAAGAAAGTCTTATGGAAAGAAAAAGAAGTCTGTGAAAAAGCAAAAGGTGGAAGGATCAAAGAAGAAGAAGGCAGAATCCGAAGAAAAAGGCCGATGGCAAAGGAAAGTGTTTCCATTGCAACAGCGACGGCCATTGGAAGCGGAACTGCCCTACTTACCTGGCCACCCTGAAGAACAAGAAGGAAGGTCCTTCTGGAGGTATGCTCGTTATTGAGTCTAACCTTACGGTTTCTTCTGCATCCAGTTGGGTGCTTGACTCTGGTTCTAGTGCTCATCTGTGCACTTCTATGCAGGGTCTTGAGGATAGCAGGAGGCTGAGGGATGGAGACATGATCCTACGCATTGGTAATGGAGCAAGAGTTGCTGCAGTAGCCGTGGGAACATACCCTCTGCGATTACCATCTCGGTTTAGACTTAGTTTTGCAAGACTGTTATTTTGTGCCTGCAGCCAGCAGGAATTTGATTTCTGTTTCATGCTTAGCACAAGAAGGTTATGTGATCACCTTCTTTAAGGACCATTGTAACATTCTTTATGAAAGAAATAAAATTGCAAATGGTTTCCTTATTAATGGTCTTTATCAGCTACATATTGATGTACCTGTTCTAACTATCGAGCAAAACGTGAATGCCAAACGACCTAGGGATAGTCCAAACGACAGATATCTATGGCACCTGAGATTAGGTCATATAGCAGAAGATAGGATCAACAAATTGGAGAAAAATGGGCTATTGAGTCCATTGACTTCCGAGTCATATCCAACTTGTGAATCTTGTCTTCAAGGCAAAATGACTAAACTCCCTTTTGTTGGACATGGGGAGAGGGCCACAGATCTCCTTGCCCTAGTACATACTGATGTGTGCGGCCCATTTGATGTGCCGGCTAGAGGCAATTTTGTCTACTTCATTACCTTTACCGATGATCTGTCTAGGTATGGGTATGTGTATCTTATGAGACACAAGTCTGAAGCCTTTTGAAAAGTTCAAAGAATTCAGACATGAAGTAGAAAAACAAACTGGAAAACCCATTAAGGTTCTTCGATCAGATCGAGGAGGTGAATACCTTAGCCGGGAATTCCTAGACTATCTCAAGGAAAATGGCATAGTCTCTCAATGGACTCCACCAGGAACACCTCAACTCAACGGGGTTTCAGAATGGAGAAATCGGACTCTATTAGGATATGGTTCGATCCATGATGAGCTTCACAGACCTCCCTGATTTTCTTTGGGGACACTCATTGTTAACTTCAATCTATCTACTGAATAGGGTTCCCTCTAAAACCGTTCCTACCACACCGTATGAGATATGGCACGGTAAGAAACCAAGTCTGAGTCATCTCAGAATTTGGGGTTGTCCGGCTCATGTCAAAAGACAACAAGCGGACAAGTTAGAGTTTAGGTCCTTCAGAGCTCGATTCATAGGATATCCTAAAGAGTCATTAGGATACTATTTCTACATTCCAGAAGACCACAATGTGATTGTGAGTCGACATGCCATCTTTCTTGAAAAATAGTTTATTCAAGATAGCGGCATTGGAAAGCAGATCAAGCTTGATGAGAAAGTCTCACAAGCAGAACGAGCTAAGGACCAAGTGGAACCAAATCAGGTTGAGCCAATAAGAACACTACCTCCTCCACCTCGTAGATCGGAAAGAGTTTCCCGTCCCCCTGAAAGATACTTAGGTATTATTTCAGAGGATGTAGAGGAAATGTTCCTCGTAGGTAATGGTGCTCATGGTGATGATCCCAAAACCTACAACGAGGCGATATCAGATATCGACTCCGAGAAATGGCTAGAGGCAATGCAGTCAGAAATTGACTCGATGCACTCAAACCAAGTCTGGACCTTGGTAGATCCACCAGAAGGTATAGTACCTATTGGATGTAAATGGATCTTCAAGAGAAAGATTGGTGCAGATGGGAATGTGGAGACATTCAAGGCTAGACTAGGTGGCAAAAGGTTATAGTCAACGCGAAGGCATTGACTATCAGGATACCTTTTCCCCAGTAGCTATGCTAAAATCCATCCGCACATTGCTTGCTGTTGCAGCCTATTTCGATTATGAAATATGGCAAATGGACGTGAAAACGGCATTCCTAAATGGATATCTTGAGGAAGATATCTATATGGAACAGCCGCTAGGTTTCACATCCAGTGATACTGATCACAAGGTTTGCAAGCTGCAAAGGTCCATATATGGACTTAAGCAAGCATCTCGGAGCTGGAACACTCGTTTCAATGATGTGATCAAAAAGTTTGGTTTCATCAAAAATGAAGAGGAACCATGTGTTTTCAAAAGGGTCAGTGGGAGCGCTGTTGTCTTCCTCGTATTGTACGTGGATGACATCCTCCTTATTGGGAATGATATTCCCATGTTGACATCAGTCAAGATGTGGTTGTCCAAGGAATTCTCCATGAAAGACCTAGGTGAAGCATCCTTTATTCTAGGAATTAAGGTCTATAGGGATAGACCGAATAGGATGCTAGGACTTTCACAGAAGATGTACATAGAGAAAGTACTAAAGAGGTTTAGTATGGAAAACTCTAAGAGGGGATTAATACCCTTCAGACATGGTATTCATCTTTCCAAGAAGATGTGCCCCAGCACACCTGAGGAAATAGAACGCATGAGCAAGATCCCTTATGCTTCTGCAATAGGGAGCCTCATGTATGCCATGCTATGTACACGACCTGATATAGCCCATGCTGTGAGTGTCACAAGCAGATATCAGTCAAATCCAGGTGAAGAACACTGGACTTCTGTGAAATGTATCCTTAAGTACTTGAGAAGAACTAAGGATATGATGTTGGTCTTTGGTAACGGAGAACTCCAAGTCCAGGGATACACAGACTCGGACTTTCATGTCCGATATAGATGATCGAAAGTCGACATCTGGAAGTCTGTTTGTGTGCAATGGTGGAGCTGTCAGCTGGAAGAGTTCCAAGCAAACTGTGATAGCAGATTCCACCATGGAAGCAGAATATATCGCTGCATCAGAGGCTGCGAAGGAAGCATTCTGGTACAAGAAGTTTGCTGCAGAAATTGGAGTAATGCCATCAGATGCCATTCCTCTATACTGCGACAACAATGGCGCCATAGCCCTTGCTAAGGAGCCGAGGTCTCACCAGAAATCCAAGCATATTGAGCGGCGATACCACCTCATCCGCGATTACCTCGAGAAGGGTTACGTCGAGGTCAAGAGAGTCAACTCCGCAGATAATGTGGCAGACCCACTTACAAAGCCGTTGGGCCAGCAGAAGATCGAAGCCCACCTTGAGAAGATGGGACTTAGACTTGTAGCCAATTGGCTTTAGGACAAGTGGGAGATTGTTAGATATATGTGCCCTAGAAGCCAGAATTGGCTGACACTTGTAATACACTTCTAGGGGCAAAATTATAATTTTGACTAAAATCAATAAAATGGGTTATTTTCTATCACATATGTGTATTTAGTGTCTGTGATACATCCTTTGAGTTAATGGTAATGATAATTCATATTTTCAAGAGTTGAAAATTTAAGACATGAATAATCATTATTAACTCATAAATTGCTCCCGACCATAGGATCATCACGAGGATGGTGATTGATCCGGAAGGTTGGTGTACAATCGCTTCTCTTTAGTAGATGAGTCTTGAGTCTACGGTGTGGAGACACCGGAGCGAGAGTACAGGTACTCGTTAGAGAACGAGGGCACTGAGCGTGACCACCTCGAGTAGTCATTAGGGAGTCTACCTTCTCGTCAATGACTGACTCGATGCTGCAGTAGTGTGTCTGGTTCTTTGACCTGAGATGCATCGGCAGTTCACCTTGAGGGTGTTATAGTTTGACTACACCATTACTCGGTCTCCTAGCCATATGGAACCCTGAGGTGTATGTTGGCTATAGCATGTTCATTGTAGGAACTGGATTGCATCAAGATGGAATCTATCTACCTCGGTGGTAGAGGAGCAGCCCTATGATGATCATGAGAATCAAGTCCAGAAATCCATGGCCATGGTAGAGTGAAATAATAGAAAGAGTTTCTATTTAGATTTTCACATTGGACTCGAATCGAATGATTACATCATATGACAGAGACTAGGGTTTGACGAGTTCACCTTAACCCTAATCTGATCGGGGCTCAAGATAGAAGAACTTAATCACACAGGTAGCTGCACCAAGAGGTTCGCATTCAGCTCTGATGGGTTGCCACCATATACTGCTAGGTGTCACTGGTGGATTTTGGGAGCAATTAGAATGATTTAGATGATCGATCATTCTAGCTGTTCGAATCAGAAGAGTTCTGATCCATCGAAAGGAGTTTCGATGATGTCGATGATAGAGATCATGACATATCCCATTACCATACAGAACTGAACCTAACTGGGTCACACAAACAAGGGTTTGAATCTGGTGATCATCAATTGAACTGATCTAGTTCAATTGATCTGAATGAGATTCAATTAGGTTCAAGGAAATCGTGCTAGCACTCGATTGAACCTAACGTTCTTCTTTTGCTATCATAAATAAGTTGTCCTGTCTGAGCCAAAGGAGTTTGTGCTCAATCAGAGGCCTTCATATGGTCTGACTGGAGGTTGTCCAAGTCAGAAAAGGTTGTCTTATTTGTAAGACATTACCTGCCATTTTTGGTCACCTGCCATTTCTTGTTCTTTGACTTTGGTCAAAAGTCTACCTTTGACTGGTCAAATGTTGACCATTGACACTTTGACTTTTGACCACATGTCATGCACCTATTGGAGAGCTGGTGGGGGCCTGTCCCCCTGCCTGGCAGAACCTGGCAAGGAAGGAGGAGGGCGCACGCCAAGGGTAGGCGTGTGCCCAAGTTGGAGGCGCCTAGGAGTCCTTGTTGGACAAGGACTCCATCTCCTTTTTGGATTCCAATTAGAGTTCTTCTAAGAACCAACTTTGACTGGTCTTAGGCACCCTCTAAGGAGGAATCCAGGGGACTCTATTCCCACCAATCAGATTTAGATCTGATTTCACAAAGGGTTGTGATTGGTTGGGAATAAGAGAAGTTGGATCACAATCAGTCTATAAATAAGACCCTGTGCCCAACTCAAACACAATTAAAAAAAAAAAAATTGAATTGAGATTAAAGTTTCCCACGCCCCAAGGCTGCCTCTCCCCTCTTCCTCCATGCCAAACCATCTTCTCCCCTTGCTCTCCACGTCCAAAAGGAGTTTTGGACCTTGGTTGGTGCGATTCAGATCAAAGAAAGGCGATCAAAAGCAAGAAGGCTGCACTGCTGCAAAGGACGACTACAGATCTTCAAAAGGAGTTTTGAAGATCCTACAGATCATATCTAGATCTAATTTTTGGAGGTGTGATAGAGAAGAAGAGGATCTCCAGATCCAGCCTAAGTGGATACCGGTAGAGGCCAGGCGCTTGCGTGGCTAAATCCAGAACCTTCCGCTGCAAACAGGATCATCAACAGGGTAATAGGATTACCCAAATCAGGTAAATTAAATTTGATTTAATTTATCTTTATTTTATTTTTATTATTAAAATAATAAAATTAGATCTGAAACATCTCGATCTGATTGGAATCAAGAGAAAAATTTTGAAATATATCTCTCGATCAGATCAGATTTGAATGAACTTGGTCCAGAAAATTAGGATTTTCCTTCAGGGTTAACCTGAGGGAGTTTTTGAGGTATGATTTATTAGGATTAATGTGAGAACTCTAGTGTATATAAACCAAGACATTGTAACTTTTACAATAGAAGAAAATACAATTAAGGTTTTCTCTCTAACTCTCTTCTCTCTTCACTCTGGTTCCAACTCCAAAACCTTGGCTTCTTTCATCTTTCATTGATTTTCTTTAGTTTGCTGGATTAACATCCAGGTTCGCATAAGAGATCGGATCTATGGCTGTGGCTCTAAGTAGTCGTAGGAACAATAATTGTTATCAAAGCCAGGTTGAGCATTAAAAAGGAAGAAGATCAATTTTCAGTAGAGATCAATAGTGTGATTCAGATCTAAATGCTTTCTACAGACTTCGTGAGGAAGAAAGAGATCATAGGGCTGCTGTCCACCATCCCTAGTCAAGGTATTTCTTAGATCTATCAGTTTGTTGTCATTTGATTCGAATTGATCATGAAGAATAGTGGGTTGAAGGTAGGATTAGAGAAGTTTGTTGAAAAGAAAAGTTTCACGATATGGATGGTAAGGGTGGAGGATCTGCTGGTTTAGATGAGGTTGGATTCGACCTTGGAAGATAGGTCTAAGGAGATCATAGATAAGAAGTGAGTGTCCTTGGAGAAAAAGGCATGTGCCATGTTTAGGACTTGTTTGGTGGATGAGATTTTGTATGGTGTGTTGGAGGAGAGAACACCAATGGGATTATGGTTGAGGTTGCTGCGATTATACATGGGAAAGAATATGTGCAACAAGTTGATGCTAAAGAGGCAACTGTATAGCCTTCAGATGTAGGAGGGCAAGGATGTTGCGGGACATATTCTACAATTCGATCGGATGATTATGGACTTGCTCAATATATGGGTAGATTTAGAAGAGGAGGATAAGAGCCTATTGTTACTGTGTTTGCTACCTAAGAGATTCGATCCATTGGTGACAACTTTGCTATATGGTAAGGAGACACTGGTGTACGAGAAGATCGTATCAGTGCTAAGATCCAACGAGCAGTAGAAATGGATGACAAAGAGGGAGGTCTTCCATGAGAGTCTTGTGGTTTTAGAGAAGCACAGAAAAGGAAAGAAGAAGGGCGAACAGAGGGGTAGCAAGGGATCCAAGAGATGTTTCAAGTGCGGAGAAGCAGGGCACTTTAAGCGGTAGTGTCCTCTTTGCAAGAAGTGCAAAGGAGGAGAAAGCATGGATTCCATTAGTACAATCACTGAATGTGATGATTTGGATAAGCTCTTGGTGGTCTTGGAGGAGCCCATAGGGTGCGGTGTATCTAAGATGGTTTCGGATAGGTCTATGGAGTGCAAAGGGTCCAAAGGATTAGCGATGGTGTTCGAGGTATAGTGGCAGGCCTAGCAGTGTAGCATTGGGTGGTTGGCCTTGGAGGACTCGGAGATAGAGTTAGCTTCTACAGCATCAGAGGGACTTCAGTTCTAGGTGGAGCACTGGGCAGAGGTGGTTTCACAAGTGGAGGAAGCTATGACATAGGTTCAAAGTAGAGGGGTGCAGAGGGAGGACCTATATCCCAATACCAGTATCGAGGCTGTATAGATCTAGGTGGAGAGGACTCTGTAGGGAGACAGGCGTGGCTTTGAGGCGGCAATATTAGATGAAGCATCAAGATATGCATTGAGTGTCCATAAAGGAACATCGCATGGAGTCTAGGAAAGTCTAGGACAAATGATGCAGCTGCTAAGTAGAAGGATACCTACAACTCCATAGGTGGTGTAGAGAAATAAGCCAAGGTCTTCAGCGGTAGAGGTGGTAATCCCAAAGGCATCAAAGGAAGGTCAGCAATTGAAGAAGAATGGCAGTGGCAAGGTGAGCACGAGGGGCTATCAGGACATGCAGGGATAGTAGGATTGTGCAGGAGGATGTTGGTAGGTATGCCAAGGCGTGGGTGCACCAAGGTGGAGATTGTAGGTGGTGTGGTGCTTCCAAGCCTTAGGAGGCCACGGATGGAGCCAGGATGAGGGCTCCGAGGAGGCTAGGATAAGTGTGGTCCTAGGGCTAGGATAGAAGTTGTCCTAGGATGGAGGTGGCATGTAACTCTCCATGGACTTGAGGTTCGGTTATTAAGGGCCTTAAGGGGCTTGGTTGGTGGTTCAAAGATCTGGAATTCAAGGTGGAGCAAGAAATCAAAGTCAGAGAATCAGGACTGTAGAAAGAAGATTTTCAGTAGGTTAGCCGGTTCAGTCTAAAACTAGATCGACTAAGTCTCAGTGCACAGAAAAAATAGAAAGGTCAAGTTTTAGGACTGCAGGCATGGCACAGGACTGGGCTGGCTTAGTTTCAGACTGAGCCAATCTAGTGGAACTTAGTCGGCATAGTGCTGAGACTGAGTTGGCTCAATGCGCTGGTAGAGTTACGTGAGGGTCTGTTTGGGACTAGGGTCTTGGTTGATCCTAGGGTCTTAAGGCCTGGTTTGAGAGGTCTTAAGGGTTCTAATTCATGTATGGGTTGGGATTAGATCTAGGGGATGAGAGCATGTAAGATTTAGGCTTGCTGAGTGCTTTCATATATTGGGTTAGCCTAAGTGAGTTTTTGAGTTGGGGTTTATTAGGATTCATGTGGGAACTCTAGGGTATATAAATCAGAATATTATAACTTTTACAATTGAAGGGAATACAAATGAGCTTTTATTCCTAACTCTCTTCTCTCTTCTCTCTAGTTCCAACATCAAAACCCTAGCTTCTCTCATCTTTCTTAGATCTTCTTTAGTTTGCTGGATTAACACCCAGATTCATGCAAAAGATTGGATCTACGGCTGTGGCTCTGAGCAACCGTAGGAACAATACCTTAGAGAATTTTGATTGCCACGTCCATATGCTGCCACCCATTCCATCTTCCATGCCCCCTTTGATCCTCTCTCTCCCTTTCTTCTACATGCCAAAGGTTGGGCATAAATCAAAGAGGAAGATCCAATCAAATTTATGAAGAGTTCAACATCTACGCGATGGTGTTTATGAGACAGACAAGCTGCCTTTAAAAGCTATTTTCAAGATTCTTTAGATCAGATTTAGATATGATCTTTGGAGAAAAGATTTGTGTGGAGAAGTCATCCAGATCCTATCCAAGTGGATACCGGTAGAGGCCAGGCTTGTGCATGGCTCCTTCCAGAATCTCAGGAAAGATCAAGATCATTAAAGGATAATCAGATTATCCAAACAAGGTAAGAAATTAAATATGACTTAATTTTATTTTAATTTTTAATATCAAATCGAAGAATTCTTAAATCTGATTGGATCATTTAGAAATTTTTTAAAAAAATCTACCTTAAATCTGATCTGATGTGCACAATCCTACGGTGGGAAATGTGATTTTTCTTCACATCCCCCATTGTGCAAATGGCCACGGGGTGTTCAAGGGGGTAAGCTCTGAGGCCGGTTGTTTTTGAATACTTGCATTCATTTGACATCGATCATATTTTCTAATATATTCTATAGAATCATGGTACATTATTGATCAATAGCAGTCCTGCCAAAATAGTTTGTGAGATAAAGATCTAGCCTCCAAATGACTTCCGTAGATTCCTTCATGCACTTTCCATAATGCAAAATCGGCCTTAGAAGGTTGGAGACATTTCAAGAGTGATAAAGAATACAACCTTTTATATAATTTGCCTTCATATAGAATATACCAAGAGACTTGATTTCTAAGTTTTTGAGCTTCTTTTGGATCATAAGGAAGAACTCTATCCTTGAGATAAGAAACTAGCAGGCCGATCCAGCTAGGCTCGTGGTTGACTTGCATTATGGGTTGTAGCTCCTCCAAACTTGGGTGTTTCAGAACTTCAAAGAAAACCTACTTAGGTAGTTTAGTCGGAGCTAATGTGGCCAATTTAGAGAGAAGGTCAGCGCTGACATTTTCTACTATTAGAATTTGCTTGATGTCAAAGCTGCTAAAGGTAGAAGTAAGTTCTTCACTTTCTCGAGATACTTCATCGTGCTTTCCTTCCAAGCTTTATAATTACCACTAACTTGTCCCACCACTAATTGAAAGTCACTATAAACTTGGAGCTGATCAACCTTCAGTTCTTTGGCTATTCTTAATCCCACGATCAAAGCATTGTATTCTGCTCCATTGTTTGTTGCAAGAAACTCGAAATGCAGTGCATATTCGATGATAACTTCCTCTAGATTAACCAAGATCAGCCCAGCATCCACGCCTGAAGTATTGGATGAACCATCCACATATAGTGTCTAGAAGCTTTCAAAAATTTGCTCTTTCTTTAGGAGAGCTTGGCTGCCACCGTGAAATAGTGATTTCATTTTGCTCAAGTTCGGTCTCATCCAAAATGATACACTACACTATGAAATATGCTAATATTTGAGCCTTGATTGATGGCTGAGGCTTGAAGTTGATGTCAAACTCCATAATCTCGACTGCCCATTTTGCAATTCTTTTTGAGGCATCTGTTCGATGAAGAATTGCCTTGATTGGCTGATATGTAAGGAGAGTTATAGTGTGCCCTTGGAATTAAGGTTGGAGCCTTCGAGCTGCAATCAATAGAGCATAAGTTAGTTTTCCTAATATTGTGTACCTGGTTTTAGCATCCCATAGAATTCGACTTATGTAGTAGATCGGCCATTGAACTTTTGCTTCTTCTTTAACTAAGACCGCTGCAAAAGCTGCTGTGGAGACCATCAGGTACAAAAATAATTCTTCTCTAGGTTCAGACTTTGCCAATAGGGGAGGTGAGTCGAGGTAGTTCTTAAGTTCTTCAAATGCTTGTTGATTTTCGACAATCCAGTAGAAGTTCTTTAGCTATCTAAGAACTTGAAATGAGGGCATGCATCGTTCAGCCGACCTTGAGACGAAGTGGTTTAGAGCTACCATCTTTCTTGTTAGGTGCTGATCTTTCTTTATCGATTTTGGCGTAGTCATCTCTTGAATGGCCCGAATCTTTGCTAGATTTGCTTCAATTCTATGCCTTGACACCATGAACTCTAGAAATTTTTTAGAAGTCACTCCAAAGGGGTACTTGGATGGGTTTAACTTCATCTTGTATTTGTAGAGGATACTGAAGGTCTCTTCAAGGTCGATGACATGATTTGTTGATGATCTGCTGTTTATAAGCATGTCATCCATGTAGACCTCCATGTTCATCAACTCTAGATAGGAGGGTAACTATCTTTTGGGCAGGCCTTATTTGGCATTTTGAAATCTATGCACATTCTTCACTTGTCGTTCACCTTCTTTACAAGAACTACATTGAAGACTCAGTTTGAATAGGAGACTCCTTGGATGAACCCGACCTTGAGGAGTTTGTCGATTTCTTCCATAATTGCCTTCTATCTTTCTGGAGCATGGCTATGCATATTTTCTTTTACTAGCTGATATTTGGGATCCACAGCTAGATGGTGTTTCATGATTTCAGCATCAATTTTGGGTATGTCTGTGGGAACCTAAGCAAAAATATCCACATTTTTCTACAGAAAGGCGACGAGCTATTTTCAGATCTCTTCTCCTAGGTTGGAGCCAATCTGCATAGTGTACTCCTCATTACCATCATTTAGAGGGATTGTGGCAAGGTCTTCCATTGGTTCATCCCGTTCTTTAGTTAGGTCATCACAGACATCCAGCCCATCTATTGGGCAAGGGTCAGATTGTTTGCCTCTTCGTAAAGCAATTGAGTAGCAATGCCTTGCCAGAGCTTGATCTCTTCTGACCTCTCCAATCCCATGACTTGTTGAAAATTTTATGTTTAGATAATAGGTTGACACTACTGCCCGAAGTGCATTCAAACCAGGTCAGCCAAGAATTGTATTTTATGCGGATGGAGCCTTCACCACTTAGAAATCCACCTACGCTCTGAATTGCCTTAGGTATCGCTCTATGGCCATAATTAATGTTATTACCCCTTTAACTGGTACAGCATCATCAGTGAAGCCTACCAATGGAATATTTATTTGCCTTAATCGATTATTAGGTATAGATATTTTAGAAAAGGCATCATAAAATAAGACATCAGTAGAGTTTACATTATCAATCAGAACGTGGTGTACATCGTAGTCAACAATGTTTAAAGAAACTACAACCACATTGTTATGAAGAAATTGAAGTCCTTGTGCATCTTCTTTAGTGAAGGCAATGGGTTCCTTAGTTCTCTGCCTCTTAGCCAACTCTATTGATCCACTAGTTTCTCCCCATTGAAGTCCCTCAGAGATGGTGTTGATGATATCAAGGGGAGGTCAATCTCCCTATTGCTTCTTTCTCCTTGGTGGTTCTTGCAATGGTGGTACCCTCAGTTGATCTTCTCTTGCATCAGTCCAACATTGAAGGAATCGACCAAGTCGGTCTCACCTGATAAGCTCCTCGATCTTATCTTGGAGTTGGATACGTTCTTCAGTATCATGATCGTGGTCATGATGGTAGAGGCAACACCTATTTAGATTATGCTTATCAGGATGAGTGCACATCCTTTCTGGCCTCGGCAGCTGCCCCTTGATTTCCATCAGCACATGAATTTTTGGAGCATTAAGGTGGGGCGTAGTTATGGAATCTTCCTGAGGGAGAGTTTCGTCATGTCCTTCTGTCAGGACTTCTTTGTCGATGACCTCAAGGAGGGGTCTAGGCTCGTTTGCACTCAGAAGGAGTTCAAGAGCTCGAACGAGCTTCACTTGGCTTCTTTTCAACCATGGGCTCATTTGATTCACCTACTTGCTACTCTCTTACGGCCTCATCATCCTTCTACTTGAAGGCTTCCTCAGCTTGGGTGTAACCTTCAGCCCATGTTAGCATATCAGCAAAATCCCTAGGATACGTCCTTTCTAGGAAGGATAGAAGATCATTCTTTTGAAGATCGTCCTTTAGCATGGCCATAACAATAGATTGGTCTAGGTTTTGGACCTCTAGGGCTGCAGCATTAAAGCAGCTGATATAAGTCCAAATGGACACCCCTTCTTTTTGCTTGTTGTTGATGTGGAAGTCTGAGCCTCGCCTTGGATGTCGGCTACTCATGAAATGAGCCACATCCTCATGGCTCATTTGATCGAAGGAGAAGATCGTGCCTGGATTAAGCGTCGAGTACCAATTTCTTGCTACTTTCTTTAGAGTGGATGGAAAAGCTCGGTATAAGATGGTGTTGGACATGCCATGGAGAAGCATCTTTATCTAAAAGGCCTCCAGATGGTTGACCGAATCAGCGATTCCATCGTAGCTCTCGAATTAAAGAAGCTTGAAATTCGGTAGAATGGGCTCTTGCATGATTCGCTAGGAGAAAGTGGAGTCAGTGCAGATATCATCGCCATAGGTGGGGGGAGCCTGGAGGAATTCCTTAATCTATCGATTCATCTTTCAAAATTTTTGATCTAGAAGATCATCCCGATCATTAATCTTAAGAGTCTTTTGGCAAAATGGAGGTAGGGATCCTCCGGAGGTGGAATCATGATCAGAACAAGGGCTCTCAGTCCACTATTTTCCCTTTCTAGAAGTCACAGGATGACTAGCGTAGGTGGGCCATCCAAGCACCAGATCTTGGTACTCCGATGAGGTTCACCCTAGCTAAACTGATGCTGGGGGTTGCTACTGCTGCATGGCCTGCGTTGCTTCAGTAAGGTCTTTAACCTACTCGATTAATAGGTTGAACTACTCCACGTCCACCACTGCTGTCGATGGAGGAGCCTAGGATGCCAAAGATAGGGTCAGAGCAGGTAGATCTAGGTGAGATCTGACTACGGAGGTAGTAGATCACCTTGTTGATGCCTTTTTAGGTGGCATCTAGCAGAGATGATCGGAGAAGAGGAAGAAGTAAAAGCTGGGAAGAAATTCTGTTGAGCACTCCTTTAAGAACAAGGGATCTAGACGAACCCTTCTTCTAGCATCAATTCTATTGGTGTAGAATAATACAGATGCCAGAATTAGCTGAAGTTGAGGAAGATGAGGTTACCACCGGGACCTGCAAAATAAGTCCAAATCGGAGGTGGGATGGCTCCAGTAGGATCCTCTGATTGTCAAGTCAGCTTTTCTGGCCAATAAAAATTGAGTGCTAAGGGATAATTAAAGCAGAGTTTTGAGCTTAGAGAGAAAATGTATCTAGAGGATCCCTTATATAGGCATAGCTCATAACCAACTGATGGTGACAGCAGTAATTAACTGGTAGTGGGCCATTCGGGGCCATGTGGAGTTTGCTACGGAGGATGAGTTATTGTTTGTCACAACTTGTAAGTGATTGAGATCCATTTGTTGGAGTTTGGACATTGACTGAAGATTTTAGTTTATGCAATGAGCTTATAACCGACTAGGTCTACTAGGACGATCTCAAATGACTTCGAGAAGTTCGGGAACATCTTGGATCGCATGCGGATAGGGATCCCCTAGATTGAAACCCAAGGTAATGTGTCCCATCCTTTGTGAAGCAGTCTTCATGGATCAACGATTAGGCAAGGTCTGTGCTTGGTTGGGGAAAGCTCGTCAGAAAAGAGTTCGACTAATACAAATGCAATTGGAGGAATCCGGCTTAGAGAAATCTAAAAGGAGTGCGACTGGAGGAGTTTGGCTTAGAGGAGTCTAGAAGGCATGCAACTGGAGGATTCTAGCTTGGAGGAGTCTAGAAGGAGTGTGACTGGACGTGACTGGTTTAGAGGGGTCTAGAAGGAGTGTGACTAGAAGAGTCCAGCTTGGAGGGTTCTGGAAGGAGTGCGATTGGAGGAATCTAGTTTGGAGGAGTCCAGAAGGCATGCATCTAGAGGAGTCTGGATTAGAGGAGTCTAGAAGGAGTGTGACTGGAGGAGTCTGGCTTAGAGGAGTCCGAAAGGAGTGCGACTAGAGGAGTCTGGAAGGCATGCGACTGGAGGAGTCTGGAAGGCATGCGATTGGAGGAGTCTGGCTTAGAGAAGTTCAGAACTTGACACCAACCAAGGCCTGGAGGTTGAACTTTAGTCCTATCATTCATTTTGGAGCTAAAAAATAAGGTTAATCAATTAAAAGTATAATCTTACTATTCAAGATCGTCTACTCGGGCATCTCCATGTCTATGATGAGTTCTATGGCACGGGCTTATCATTGAGAGAATCGATGAGTTCATGCAAGATGGGAATCGACAGTTAAGGACTTAAGCAGGGGTTATTTTACCCCTAACAATGGTGAAGGATGCTTAGGCTGAGTCTGTGATTTTGCAAAAAAGATTAAGGGAGGTTGAGGAGGATGCGAGAAGAGCTCCAAAGTTGCTTGGCAAGAGCTTAGCGGCAAGGAAAGAATAGTTTCACTATGAAAGAGAAAAATAGATACAAGAGGAGAACACCGACTCTCAACTCACTATATATAAATCTCTCTTAACTAGGAGCTACCCTCATAGAAGCTCTCTCAGAATCCCAAGGAGACCCTCAAAAGCTATAAGATGCTCTACCCTCATAGCCTCCTCGCTGAATGCTATACACCTGTTGCTTCTCCCTCTTGCAGGCTATACGTACTTGATACTTTGCCAAGCTCCTATCGATAGCTGCCTGAGCCTCTCTACGTGCCTTTTGTTCCACATGTGCCACCCCACTACTCCATAGCACCTCAGCCCTTTAAATAGGAAGAGAATCCTCTTCTTAATAGTTCATAGGAGCCCTAACAAGACTCTTTCTCCTAATATAAGTCGAACATGACGTTGGAGTCTTGAAATATTTTCCAACCTTTAGATCATGACCAAAACCCTCCATGGCCGCTAGATCCTGTGGTCCACATGCAACTCCAATAGACCACTTGGATTAATCATAATTTGAGTCCAAACAAAAAATCCCATCCTATTCTATTCATTTTTATCGAGCTGGCTCTACTACATCTCTCTCAAACTCCTGCTTTCTATCGATCTGAGAGAGCTGGCTCGACAGTGTTTCGAATCGGCTTGATCTCATCCCAAGCAGGCTCGACCCCATATCTGAGCCAGGTCGATTGCTTATTGATACTGATTCTCCTATGCTATGGATCAAATTCAAGATGTTAAATTCTAACAATCTCTACCTCAACTCGATATTCGGTCTCTACCTGACTTTGAGAACTTGTGATCCATCACGCCCCCATGCCCTAGGGCATGCTTGCTATCTCATGAATGGGCAAAAGTGGGAGTCGAGTCAAGTTGCTCGATCCCACCTCCATCAATAGCTGTGATCCTCTTGACCTAAGACCACCTTGGGGAAGTCTCATACAATAGGAACTTCACTCTATAACGTCACCTCTCATCCTCTCGAGTCTTCCATCTCATGCCCAATCAACCTCGATTTGAAGCTCCACCTTGCACTGAGCTCCCTATCAAATAGTAATATCCTCTCATCCTCTTTTTTTCCTCTAATATCATCCTATCGCCATGCATGACCTTCAGAATTCCATCACCAACTATGCACCTATAGCTGTTTGAATCTAGTCTACTCAGCGAGATAAGATTTTGCCTGAAATTGGGTTTGTATCGGACCTCCCCCAATCTTTTCACTACACCATCATGTGTCCTCCTGCTGGCCATTTCGATGCCTTTAATCGTATAGCTCGATCCATCAAGCAGATAAATAGTGCCCTCACTGCTCTCTAGGAAGTAAAACTGCTCCTTTCTGCAACAAATATGATATGTGCATGTAGAACCTAAAATCCACTATTAGGAAGAAGTAGATTTTTTTTATCAGATATCTCCAGGACATCATCCTCTAACTCGCTATTGTCTATCGCTATAGTAGCCCTCATCCAATCCTTGAGTTATGGGCAATCCTTGACTCGATGCCCCAACTCATCGCACTTGTAGCATTTGATCTTGCTAGGTTCCCTCATCTTAGACCTGGATCATCCTCCTTGCGATCCTCTGTCACTCCATCTATTACCTCCTGCTCATTCAAAAATCGCCAAAGTTGAGCTGCCACCATCTAAGCTCGATGCTGGGTTCTCCCTCCTGAGAACCTCATTCTGGAGTATCGATGCAGTAACCTAGTCCATTTTGATGCTGCTCTTTCTCACTAGAATAGCAGTCACTAAGAACTCACACGAAGGGGGAAGCGATGCTAATAAGACCAATGCCCTAGTCTTCTCCTCATCTTTTTCACCAATGTTGAGGAGGTCGGTGAGGATCTTCTAGAAGTTGGATAGATGCTCCTGCATGCTCTGACCTTTGTCCATCCATAGTTGGTAGAACTACCTCCAAAGGAATAGTGTGTTGGTGAGTAACTTCACCATATACAACTCCTCGAGCTTCGACCACAACACCATCGGAGAAGTCTCATCAAGTATATAGATCATCACATCATTCACTAGGAACAAGCGGATCGTGCTCACCGCATGCATCTGGGTCCACTTCCAATCCTTCACCTTCGTGGTAGCTAGCATCTCATCGTACAAGAGAGCATCAATCAACCAATGTTGGATGAGGACATTCTATACCCTTGCTTGTGATAAGGAGAAATTATCCTTTCCATCAAACTTGTTGATCTCCATCTTGATTGTGCTTGTCTTCTCCATATTCTTCAATCTCTATCTACTACTGAAATCTACGCTTCAGTACTATCTAGCTCTGATACCAATCTATTGGGATATCAGTTACTCTGATACCACTTGTTAAACATCTAGTACTAAATTATTATGATAGAAAGTAGAAAAAAATAAAATAAAAAAATAATCAAGTATGTGGATCAGCCCAAAGGCTCACCTCCACAAGGCATGCAAAGCTTCACTATAAAAGAGAAAAATAGGTACAAAATGAGAACATCCACTCTCAACTCACCGTACACAAATCTCTCTCAACTCGGAGCTACCCTCACAAAAGCTCTCTCAAAATCCCAAGGAGACCCTCATAAGCTACAAGATGCTCTGCCCTTATAGCCTCCCTGTCGGATGTTATGCACCTATTGCTTCTCTCCTGCGGGCGGCACGTACTCGACACACTGCCAAGCTTCTCTTGATGGCTACCTGAGCCTCTCTACATGCCTCTAAAGCCACATGTACTATCCCATCAGTCCACAGCACCTTAATCCTTTAAATAAGATGAGAATCCTATTCTCAGTAGTTCACAGGAGTACTAACAGGGATGTATCATCTTGGCATCACCTAGCTCTGATGCCATGTTGTGGAAGCCCCTGATCTTTAGCATGGACCATAGGAGACCTTTAACATTCTCTAAGGTAGCATATCATAGATCCATCACTTAGATCTATGCTGGGGCACCTCCCTCCTTGGACTTGAGGGAGGCGCCCCCTCTTTCTACGGCTTCTTCAGAAACCTAGGGCAACTACTCTAAAGAGAAGAGAGAAGAGGGTTGAAGGGAGAAAAGATCTGTATTGCTTGCTATTTTTTTTTTTTTGAAAAGCCTAATACAACCTATGTATTTATACATAGCTATTAGACCCGACCAAAAACTCTCCTCGCTAATCTAATACATAAAAGCACTCATTGAGCCCATGTACATCCATGTCTCCCATACTCTCATCCTCTGGATCTAAGCCCAACCCATACATGTGTTAGCCCCGTTAAGACCTCTCAAATCAAATCTTAAGACCCCTAAGACAAGTCCCTATTCTAGCCCCAAATAGACCCTCATGTAGCTCTACTGGCGGACTGAGGCGACTAATCTGAGACTGGGTCGGCTCAGTCTAAGACTGAGTTGGCTTAGTTTTAGACTGAGCTGACCCAATTGCATGCCATGCTGCAGTCCCAACTTAGTCTTAGACTGAGCCGACCCAGTTGCATGCCATGCTATAGTTCCGAACATGCTACTCTCTATTTGGCCTATCCTCTAAGACTTGGCCGACCCAGTTTTAAACTGAGTTGGCTAACTTGCAAAAATGACCCTTTCTACAGTCTTGATTCTCCAACTTTGGTTTCTTGCTTCATCTTGAATCTCAAATCTCCAAAGCACCAACCAAGCCCTTGGAATGTCTGAAGCCAACACACTAGCTCCTCCCATGGCCTCCTAAGGCTTGGGAGCACCATCAATCCTCACAATCTCAACCTTGGTGCCCCAAGCCTTGGCAAAGCCCTTGGCAATGCACTCCTGCACGATCCCACTGTCGATGTGCACCCTGACAACATCTATGCAAACATCGCCTCCACCAATCCTCTTTAGTTGTTGTCCATCTTTGAGGCCTTTAGGCTGACAGCTTCCACCACTAAAGACCTGTGCTTACTTCTTGACACCATCCTAAAATTGTAGGATCCCTTCTGCTTAGTAGTTGCATCACTTTCTATGGACTTTTTTGGAGAACCTATAGTATTTCCGCACCAACACTTGCTGTACCACCTGACACAATCTTCTCAGAGCTATGCCTGTCCACCTACACATACCACTCCACCAAGAACTGTGCATCACTGGCTCTGACCCTTAGCTCTAAACTAATGCCAAATTTTCGCTCCACTTGTGAAGCCACCACTATGGAGTCCACCTATATCCAAAGTCTACTTGATGCCGCAAAAGTTGACTTTATCACTGAGTCCCTTGAGGCCAACCACTTAACGCTGCACTACTAAGCCTGTCGCTATACCTTGAACATCGTCGCTGCCCCTTCGAACCCTCCGCATTCTGTGGCCCTCTTTGAAGCCATCACGAATACCTCTGCTACCAGTGGGCAATTCCAAAACCCAAGAGCTCATCCAACTCTTCTGAATCCAATGATTCAACCCTAGGAAATTCCACCTTAGCCATCTCCTCTTCTATCCCTAAACCAGCCATCGCTTCAGTTACGCCCAAAGGAACCACAGCTCAAAACCTGTCCTGGGCTCAGACCCACCTACCTCATCCTGAGGCTCCTAGGACTCGATAGCTCTCCCTAAGATCTACTCTAGGTCTCTTTAAGATGCCTTTTGACACTCTTTGCTGAGATACCTTCCTCGACTGCTGTATCGTCGAGCCTCTCTCAATCCTGTGTTTGAAGGAAAAACCCTATTTTTCTTGCACAAGATCGTTCAAATCTGGTTAGATCTGAAAAAATATTTTAAATTTTTTTTCTATAATCCTAATCAGATCAAAGACATCTCAGATCTAATCCTAAATATTTGATATTAAAATTAAAAATAAAATTAAATCTAATTTAATTTCATACCTTTGTTTTGGATAATCAGATTACCCTACGATGATCCTGATCTATCCTAATGTTCTGGAAGGAGCCATGCATGTGCCTATCCTTTACCAATGTCCACTCAGGCAGGATCTATACGTCTTCTCCTCATGAATGTTTCCTCCAAATATTAGATTTGAATTTAATCTTAAGAACCTTCAAAATAATTTGAGAAGGCTGCTTGTCCATCTCACGAACACCATCGCATAGATGCTGAGCTCTTCATAATTTTGATTAGATCTTCCTCTCTAATTTGCACCCAACCTTTGGTACATGGAAGAAGGGGAGAGAGAGGATCAAAGGGGGTGTGGAAGATGAAAGGGCGGCAGCCTTTTGGGTGAAAAATAAAACATGCATTGAAGTGCCTTGGCGTGAGAAGGATTTATATCAAATACCAACACCAAAAGGCATCCCATTTGACCAAAATAACTATTTTATTGTTATTATTGGGACTTTTGGTCTTATTCCCCACATAAAGTACCAGATCCTATCTAGTTCTCACACCAAAAAGACTTCAAAAAGGTATCGGCATGAGTAGATAAGGAAGAGTTCACTGCGCCTAGGACTCTTCCCTTAAGAATTTGATCTAAATGAAACTCTATCATAACTCTGTCTAGGAACCTCCAAAAATTATAAAATTTGGTACACCAAATGTATGTCTCATGCCCTATCATATATCCAATAATCAAATCAATATAATTTCTAGAGAATTCTCTAGAAACATCTGATTAGGTGACCCTCAATTCCCTCAAATAGGTCAACTTTTGACCCTAGTCCATTTGCACCATGAATCAATTTTATTTCTACAATTAATCTGAATGCGCCCCGACTCCCCCATGGCCCATAAGAGATGGGTCCATCATGGCATGGTTGCGGAGCAATGGTGGTGCCACGCCCGGATGGTCTGGTGTGCAGGCATTCGGGGCAATGCTGGTCGGACGAGCTGGCCACATTGTGCGGGGTGGGGATTTCCGAGAGGTCCTATCCTCGAGGAGTTGTCCAGGCTACTCTATACGTTCTCGATCTCTGTGGTGGAGCGAAGAGGCGATAGGGGTCTAGTCGGACAAGGGTGTGGCCTACCCAAACAGGCAAGTCTCGTGAGCATCACGGGCGAGATGTCTTACGGGGATCCACGAGAATCGGTCGGTCGTGGAGTGCAAGCTTGGCATAAGGAATATCGATCGGATATGTGCCTTGGAGCTGGGCCAAGGATCAAGGATGGTCAAGAGGGTCGTACCGAGGAGAGGGCAGCTTTGATGCAAGGATCGCCGATCAGATATATTTACTTGATGGGCATGTCAAGGATGCTAGACCGGGATCGGAGCATAGGAGCTTATGGGGAACTTGGACAAAGGAACCTATGAGGGCTTGGATGTACACGATCTGCTGTAGCTTCGAGGAGTTGCAGGGCATGTCGGCTTGGAAAGCTTAGCTGCGCGACATTGAGGGTGGATTGCCTGAGCCTCATGCATTACAGTGGTATTGCATGGTCGTGCTGTGGGGATTTGGTTTGTGTGGTGCTATTGGACAACTTGGTGGGTTGTAGGTCAATGGCACAGAGGTATGCCATGGCATGAAGGTATGCTGAGGAGAGGGTCACCTTGGGTGAGTAGTACTTGGCTTGAAGGCAAAGCCTGAGGTTGGCACAAAGGTGCCGAGTTGCGGAGCACTCTTGGGAAGAGTCTATGTTCAGGCACGGAGGTGCATATGAGCATTGCGGTCGACTCGAGGGGTCGAGTTGCTTGTGGGCACTTGAAGGTGTCGCATGTGTTCGGTGCAACAGAGTGTCAGGCAGAGGCATAGATGATTACGCTTGGCTTATGTGGCTGGACTGCTGCGTGCTTAATGGTATGTCCGAGGGATGGACTCAGGAGGGCTGGCCTTGGTGTGTGGTATACTGGGGCACCGCACGGGTGTTTGGGTCAGAAAACACTCACCCATCTATTCAAGATATAAGAATGAGTTAAATCAAATTTGACTCAGTTGCGATAAATATGAAAGATTACATAAGAAGAAAGTCAGGCTCAATCGTGTGCTAGCATGATTACCTTGAACCTGATTGGATCTAATTCAAATCAATCAAACTATGTTAGCTCAATTGATGACATCCAAATCCAAACCCATATTTGTGTGATGTAGTTAGGTTCAATTCTATATAGTAATAAGACATGTCGCGATCTCCATCATCGACATCATCAAAACACCTTTCGATGGACTAGAACTTTTCTGATTCATACAATTGGAATGATTGATCATCAAAATCATTCTAATTGCTTTCAAAATATATCAATAACACCTAGCAGTATATGGTGGAAATCCATTAGAACTGAAAGAAAACCTCTCAATTCTATTACCTGTGTGATTGGGTTCTTCTATATTGAGCCTCGACTTGATTAGGGTTACGATAAACTCGTCAAAGCCAATATCTGTCATATGAATTAATCATTCAATTTAAGTCTAATATGAAACTCTAATAGAAACACTTTCTATTATCTTCACTCTACCATGGCCATGGGCTTAAGGACTCAATCTCATGATTATCATCGAGCTACTCCTCATCTGTTGAGGTAGATAGATCTCCTATTGGTGCAATCGAATTCCTACAATGAACATGTTATAGCCAACATACACCTTAGGATTTTGAATGGCTAGGAGATAGAGTTATGGTATAGTCAAACTCTAACACCCTCAAGGTGGACTACCGATGCACATCAGATCAAAGAACCAGACACACCACTACAGCATCAAGTCCGTCATCGATGAGAAGGTAGACTTCCTTATGACTGATTAAGATGGTCACACTTAGTACCTTAGTTCTCTAACAAGTACCTATACTCTCGCTTCGATGTCTCCACACCATAGAGTCAAGACATATCTATCCTAAGAAAGCGATCATACACTAACCTTCCAGATCGATTACCATCTTCATGATGATCCTACGATCGAAAGTTGTTTATGATTTAATTATGAAAATTCATGGCTCAAATTTTCAACTCTTGAAAATATGAATTATCATTACCATTATCTCTAAGGATGTATCACAGACACTTTAAATGCACACAATGATAGAAAATAATACTTTTATTAATTTATTATTAAAATTATAAAATTATCTTTAAAAGTGTATTACAAGTGTTTAGCCAATCTGGCTTCTAGGGCATATATCTAAAAAACTGCCACTTGACCTAAAGCCAATTGGATACAAATCTAAGTCCTATTTTCTCAAGGTGGGCATTGATCTTCTACTGGCTCAATGACTTTATCAATGAGCTAGCCGCATTATCTATAGTGTTGACTCTCTTAACCTCGACGTATCCCTTTTTGAAGTAATCACGGATGAGGTGTATCGCTGCTCGATGTGGTTGGATTTCTAGTGAGACTTCGACTCCTTAGCTAGGACTATGATGCTATTATTATCGCAGTATAGAGGGACGGCATCTGATGACATCACTCTAAGCTCTGCGATGAACTTCTCATACTAGAATGCCTCTTTTGCAGCCTTTGGTGTAGCGATGTATTCTGCTTCCATGGTGGAGTCTGCTATCATCATCTGCTTGAAACTTTTCCAACTGACAGCTCCATCATTACAAATAAATAAACTTTCAGATGTCGACTTTTGATCATTTATATCGAACATCAAATTCGAGTTTGTATACCCCAAACCTGAAGTTCTTCATTACCAAAAACTAGAAACATATCCTTAGTCCTTCTCAAGTACTTAAGAATACATTTCATAGAAGTCCAGTGCTCTTCGTTTGGATTCGACCAATACCTGCTCGTGACACTCACAGCATGGGCAATATCAGGTCGTGTACACAGCATGGCATACATGAGGCTTCCTATTACTGAAGCATAAGAAATCTTACTCATGCTTTCAATCTCCTCAAGTGTGCTAGGGCACATCTTCTTGGAGAGTTGAATGCCATGTCTAAAGGGTACTAAACCCCTCTTGGAGTTTTCCATGCTAAACCTCTTCAGTACCTCCTTTTTGTACATTTTTTGTTAGAGACCTAGCATCCTATTCGGTCTATCCCTATAGATCTTAATTCCTAGAATAAAGAATGCCACTCCTAGATCTTTCATAGAGAACTCCTTAGACAATCACATTTGACTATAGTCTGAAGTTAAATCCTGATTTTTCGAACTAGGTTCGTTCAGATCTGATTAGATCAAGAGATATATTTCAAAACTTTTTCTCTTTGATCCTAATCAGATCTGAGATATTTCAGATCTGATCCTTATTATTCTAATAATAAAAATAAAATCTAAATAAATTAAATCAAATTTAATTTACCTTGATGTAGGGTAATCCTATTACCCGTTGATGATCCTATAAGCAGCGAAAGATTCTGGATCCAGCCAAGCAAGTGCCTGATGTCTACCGATATCCACTCGGGCTGGATCTAGAGATCCTCTTCTTCTCTATCACGTCTCCAAAAATCAGATCTAGATCTGATCTAGAGGATCTTCAAAACACCTTTCGAAGATCAGCAGTTATCCTTTGCAGCAGCGCAGCCTTCTAGCTTTCTGTCGCCTTTCTCTCATCTGGATTGCACCAACTTGGATCCCAAACACCTTTGGGCGTGGAGAGGAGAGGGAGAAGATGGATTTGGCATGGAGGAGGAGGGAGAGGAAGCCTTGGGGCATGGAGAACTCTTTTCTCAGATTTTAGATACTCCTTGAGTTGGGCGCAGGGTCTTATTTATAGACTATGCATGATCCAACTCCTCTTCTTCCCAACCAATCACAACCCTTTGTGAAATCAGATCTAAATCTGATTGGTGGGAATAGAGTCCCTTAGGATTCCTCCTTAGATGGTGCCTAAGACCGATCAAACTTGGTTCTTAGGAGAAGTCTAATCGGAATCCAAAAAGGAGATGGAGTCCCTATCCAACAGGGACTCCTGGGCACCTCCAGCTTGGGCACATGCCAAGGGTGGCGTGCGCCCTCCTCCTTGCTAGGTTCTAGTAGGAGGACAGGCCCCCACCAGCTCTCCAATAGGTGCGTGACATGTGGACAAAAGTCAAAGTATCAATGGTCAACATTTGACCAGTCAAAGGTCAACTTTTGACCAAAGTCAAAGGACGAGAAATGGCAGGTGACCAAAAATGGTAGGTATTGTCTTACAAAATAAGACAACCCTTTTCTGACCTGGACAAGGCTCCAGTCAGACCAAGTGAAGGCCTCTGATTGAGCACAAACTCCTTTGGCTCAGTCAGGACAACTATTTATGATAGTAAAAGAAGAACGTTAGGTTCAATCGAGTGCTAGCACGATTTTCTTGAACCTAATTGAATCTCATTCAGATCAATTGAACTGGATCAGTTCAATTGATGATCACCAGATTCAAACCCTTGTTTGTGTGACCCAGTTAGGTTCAGTTCTGTATGGTAATGGGATATGTCATGATCTCTATCATCGACATCATCGAAACTCCTTTCGATGGATCAGAACTCTTCTGATTCGAACAGCTAGAATGATCGATCATCTAAATCATTCTAATTGCTCCCAAAATCCACCAGTGACACCTAGCAGTATATGGTGGCAACCCATCAGAGCTGAATGCGAACCTCTTGGTGCAGCTACCTGTGTGATTAAGTTCTTCTATCTTGAGCCCCGATCAGATTAGGGTTAAGGTGAACTCGTCAAACCCTAGTCTTCTGTCATATGATGTAATCATTCGATTCAAGTCCGATGTGAAAATCCTAAATAGAAACTCTTTCTATTATTTCACTCTGCCATGGCCATGGGCTTCTGGACTTGATTCTCATGATCATCATAGGGCTGCTCCTCTACCACCGAGGTAGATAGATTCCATCTTGATGCAATCCAGTTCCTACAATGAACATGCTATAGCCAACATACACCTCAGGGTTCCGTATGGCTAGGAGACCGAGTTAATGGTGTAGTCAAACTATAACACCCTCAAGGTGAACTGTCCGATGCACCTCAGGTCAAAGAACCAGACACACTACTGCAGCATCGAGTCAGTCATTGACGAGAAGGTAGACTTCCTAATGACTACTCGAGGTGGTCACGCTCAGTGCCCTCATTCTCTAACGAGTACCTATACTCTCGCTCCGGTGTCTCCACACCGTAGACTCAAGACTCATCTACTAAAGAGAAGCGATTGTACACCAACCTTCCGGATCAATCACCATCCTCGTGATGATCCTATGGTCGGGAGCATTTTATGAGTTAATAATGATTATTCATGTCTTAAATTTTCAACTCTTGAAAATATGAATTATCATTACCATTAACTCAAAGGATGTATCACAGACACTAAATACACATATGTGATAGAAAATAACCCATTTTATTGATTTTAGTCAAAATTATAATTTTGCCCCTAGAAGTGTATTACAAGTGTCAGCCAATTCTGGCTTCTAGGGCACATATATCTAACAATCTTCCACTTGTCCTAAAGCCAATTGGCTACAAGTCTAAGTCCCATCTTCTCAAGGTGGGCTTCGATCTTTTGCTTGGCCCAACGGCTTTGTAAGTGGGTCTGCCACATTATCTGTGGAGTTGACTCTCTTGACCTCGACGTAACCCTTCTCGAGGTAATCGCGGATGAGGTGGTATCGCCGCTCAATGTGCTTGGATTTCTGGTGAGACCTCGGCTCCTTAGCAAGGGCTATGGTGCCATTGTTGTCGCAGTATAGAGGAATGGCATCTGATGGCATTACTCCAATTTCTGCAGCAAACTTCTTATACCAGAATGCTTCCTTCGCAGCCTCTGATGCAGCGATATATTCTGCTTCCATGGTGGAATCTGCTATCATGGTTTGCTTGGAACTCTTCCAGCTGACAGCACCACCATTGCACACAAACAGACTCCAGATGTCGACTTTCGATCATCTACATCGGACATGAAATCCGAGTCTGTGTATCCCTGGACTTGGAGTTCTCCGTTACCAAAGACCAACATCATATCCTTAGTTCTTCTCAAGTACTTAAGGATACATTTCACAGAAGTCCAGTGTTCTTCACCTGGATTTGACTGATATCTGCTTGTGACACTCACAGCATGGGCTATATCAGGTCGTGTACATAGCATGGCATACATGAGGCTCCCTATTGCAGAAGCATAAGGGATCTTGCTCATGCGTTCTATTTCCTCAGGTGTGCTAGGGCACATCTTCTTGGAAAGATGAATACCATGTCTGAAGGGTATTAATCCCCTCTTAGAGTTTTCCATACTAAACCTCTTTAGTACTTCCTCTATGTACATCTTCTGTGAAAGTCCTAGCATCCTATTCGGTCTATCCCTATAGACCTTAATTCCTAGAATAAAGGATGCTTCACCTAGGTCTTTCATGGAGAATTCCTTGGACAACCATATTTTGACTGTCGTCAACATGGGAATATCATTCCCAATAAGGAGGATGTCATCCACGTACAATACGAGGAAGACAACAGCGCTCCCACTGACCTTTTTGAAGACACATGGTTCCTCTTCATTTTTGATGAAACCAAACTATTTTGATCACATCATTGAAATGAGTGTTCCAGCTCCGAGATGCTTGCTTAAGTCCATATATGGACCTTTGCAGCTTGCAAACCTTGTGATCAGTATCACTGGATGTGAAACCTAGCGGCTGTTCCATATAGATATCTTCCTCAAGATATCCATTTAAGAATGCCATTTTCACATCCATTTGCCATATTTCATAATCGAAATAGGCTGCAACGGCAAGCAATGTGCGGATGGATTTTAGCATAGCCACTGGGAAAAGGTATCCTGATAGTCAATGCCTTCGCATTGACTATAACCTTTTGCCACTAGTCTAGCCTTGAATGTCTCCACATTTCCATCTGCACCAATCTTTCTCTTGAAGATCCATTTACACCCAATAGGTACTATACCTTCTGGTGGATCTACCAAGGTCCAGACTTGGTTTGAGTGCATCGAGTCAATTTCTGACTGCATTGCCTCTAGCCATTTCTCGGAGTCGATATCTGATATCGCCTCGTTGTAGGTTTTGGGATCATCACCATGAGCACCATTACCTACGAGGAACATTTTCTCTACTTTCCTCTGAAATAATACCTAAGTATCTTTCAGGGGATGGAAAACTCTTTTCCGATCTACGAGGTGGAGGAGGTAGTGTTCTTATTGGCTCAACCTGATTTGGTTCCAATTGGTCCTTAGCTCGTTGTACTTGTGAGACTTTCTCATCAAGCTTAATCTGCTTTCCAATGCCGCTATCTTGAATAAACTATTTTTCAAGAAAGATGGCATGTCGACTCACAATCACATTGTGGTCTTCTGGAATGTAGAAATAGTATCCTAATGACTCTTTAGGATATCCTATGAATCGAGCTCTGAAGGACCTAAACTCTAACTTGTCCGCTTGTTGTCTTTTGACATGAGCCGGACAACCCCAAATTCTGAGATGACTCAGACTTGGTTTCTTACCGTGCCATATCTCATACGGTGTGGTAGGAACGGTTTTAGAGGGAAACCCTATTCAGTAGATAAATTGAAGTTAACAATGAGTGTCCCCAAAGAAAATCAGGGAAGGTCTGTGAAGCTCATCATGGATCGGACCATATCCAATAGAGTCCGATTTCTCCATTCTGAAACCCCGTTGAGTTGAGGTGTTCCTGGTGGAGTCCATTGAGAGACTATGCCATTTTCCTTGAGATAGTCTAGGAATTTTCGGCTAAGGTATTCACCTCCTCGATCTGATCGAAGAACCTTAATGGGTTTTTCAGTTTGTTTTTCTACTTCATGTCTGAATTCTTTGAACTTTTCAAAAGCTTCAGACTTGTGTCTCATAAGATACACATACCCATACCTAGACAGATCATCGGTAAAGGTAATGAAGTAGACAAAATTGCCTCTAGCCGGCACATCAAATGGGCCGCACACATCAGTATGTACTAGGGCAAGGAGATCTGTGGCCCTCTTCCCCATGTCCTACAAAAGGGAGTTTAGTCATTTTGCCTTGAAGACAAGATTCACAAGTTGGATATGACTCGAAAGTCAATGGACTCAATAGCCCATTTTTCTCCAATTTGTTGATCCTATCTTCTGCTATATGACCTAATCTCAGGTGCCATAGATATCTATCATTTGGACTATCCCTAGGTCGTTTGGCATTCACGTTTTGCTCGATAGTTAGAATAGGTACATCAATATGTAGCTGATAAAGACCATTTAATAAGAAAACCATTTGCAATTTTATTTCTTTCATAAAGAATGTTACAATGGTCCTTAAAGAAGGTAATCACATAGCCTTCTAGTGCTAAGCATGAAACAGAAATCAAATTCCTGCTAGCTGCAGGCACATAATAACAGTCTTTCAAAACTAAGTCTAAACCAGATGGTAATCGAAGAGGGTATGTTCCCACGGCTACTGCAGCAACTCTTGCTCCATTACCGATGCGTAGGATCATGTCTCCATCCCTCAGCCTCCTGCTATCCTCAAGACCCTGCATGGAAGTGCACAGATGAGCACTAGAACCAGAGTCAAGCACCCAACTGGATGCAGAAGAAATCCATAAGGTTAGACTCAATAACGAGCATACCTCCAGAAGGACCTTCCTTCTTGTTCTTCAGGGTGGCCAGGTAAGTAGGGCAGTTCCGCTTCCAATGGCCGTCGCTGTTGCAATGGAAACACTTTCCTTTGACATCGGCCTTTCATCTTCGGCTCTGCCTTCTTCTTCTTTCCTCCTTCCACCTTCTTGCTTTTTCACAGACTTCTTTTTCTTTCCATAAGACTTTCTTTTGGAAGAAGTCCATTCCATAGCAAGAACTGAGCCTTTAGAACCTTTCATAGAAAGCTCAGCGGTGACCAGCATATTCATTAATTCGGCCAAGGAATTTTGAAGTTTATGCATGTGGTAATTCATGATGAATTGCCCATATGCATCAGTCAAGGATTGCAGAATAATATCATTCTGCAGATCCAAGTCTAACTTCACACCGAGCTTCTCAAGCTCTTCCATGTCCTTGATCATCATCAGACAGTGATCTTGGACTGACTGCCCATCACGCATCTTAGCCTTAAAAAGTCATTTCGTGACTTGATACTTTGGCTGCGCGACTCTGTTCACCAAACATCTCCTGCAGGTGAGCCAACATTTGGCGAGCAGTCCCGATATCTTCATGTTGGCGCTGGAGCTCATCAGACATCGAGCCCAACATGTAATATCTGGCCTTATTATCTTCGTCTATCCATTTTTTCAGAGATGCTCTCTGTTCAGTGGATGGACGGGCTGGTAAGGTGGGAGGGTCCTGGTCCAATACATGGGTTAACTTCTCGGAAACCCAAAATAATTTTGTAGTTCCTGAGCCAATCTTTATAATTGGGTCCAGTCAGTCTATGTGTGTCCATATGTGTGTCCAGGATACGTGCCAATGGGTTGGACGCAGACATTTTTCTGTAGAGAGTCAAAGATTCTAGTTAGATACTGTAATTATGACTTGACCAATTTATTTAGGGAATTTTATTTTTAAACAAATTAGCTCCCACTATTTTCTCGGATCCCTACACTCCCTCTGTAGAGATGCAAAAATCTCCATGATTAATGATTTCTAGTGGGTGGTGCGGTCTCACCAACTGACTCATCACCTCACCTAACAGTTATTGGTGATGGGTTAGCCAATGAGTGAACAACTCTTGTTCAATGATTCTCTAATCATGGTGCACCCAAACTTGGTCTCTAATTCATGAATCTCACCGTATCCGAAATATTGATCCACTCCTTAGTTAAGTCAGACCCACCATTTGCACAGACTGGATTCCTAATTGAGTCTCTCACCGTATCCAAAATATTGAGCCCAACTCATCCTCCAGCCCATAGCATCCAATGCCTAATAGACATGGTTGCATCTTCTCGGTGCAACTGAGCCACTGTATCCAGTCCGAGAACAATCAACCCCGGGAAGGGCCCGCACATCTACAATGGTGGAAGACCTCAGACTTAATCTTTTCTTAGGGAGAATTGATTCAGGTCTCATTAAACTAGACTTGTCATAGTCATAACAATTATGACTAACCTAGTGGCATGGGTTAGCTCGGATTATTGACCACCTCAGATCAGAACTGTGTCAACAGATATGGCCAGGTAAGTGAGATCCGGTGGAAGGGAATATGCCATTAACTCGTACAAGAATGCATTCAGGTCGAGTAGCTTCCAATTAAAAATCAGTCGGTCGTATGTGCCAAACTTACCTTAGACACCAAATTGTTGAGCCAGAACCAATTGGGTTAGCCTACAATCCAGACTCTAACCTCTGAGCCTAATTAGGTCTTGCTTGATCGTGACTCGATCTTGACCCAGACTTAATCCTATTAGGCTGGTCAATTTAAGCATTGTTGATCCCATCTAACCAACTCTTGATTCGGTTTGATCAACCGCTTAGACCTAATTGAGCTACCCAAGCCCGAACCCAGTATTATGAATATGTCTTAGATCTAAAATTCTCAATTTTAGACCTAATTAATATTTCATAATCTTAATTCTTTAATTAAGTAGGGTTCATAAACAAAATATGCACAATAAATCCTAGGATTTCAGGATCTAGGGTTTTGCAGAAAGTAAGTTTTGGGTTTCTGATTAAGGACGAACGCGCAGCACCCCTACACATCATAAGAACACCCCATCGGATGGGAAGGAGAGGGCCTTTAAATCCCTTCTTCATTCTTATGATCCGGACGGCCAAGAGGAATGCCTTAATCAGGAACATGTAATACTACAAAATAGTTTTAGATCTATATCATATATCTCATATACAAATTAGATCTAATCATGGCATATTTTGCATACATCTCATGTATCGAATCATGCATATTTTTAGATCTAAATTATCTCATAATAATCTAAAAAATTAGATTTAAATTGATCTTAATCAAAATAAACTTCTAATCTAGATAACTTATGTAGAACTATTCTACAACTAGTCTAGACATGCATCAATCATATCTCATATGATGTTTAAAATTAAATAATTTTTATTTACTATTTTTTAGATGTTATTATAATAATTATAATATCAAAAAATAGTAAATAAATAGATCTAAAATATGATTTAATCAAATTAAATTAAAACATGCAAGACTATTCTATAGAACTATTCTATTTTAGAACTAGTCATGCATATTTTCTAATCTTAGATCCAAATCATTTAATTTTAATTTTTTCTGAATTTTAGATCTGATCACATCTCATGTGACATCTAAAATCACTTATTTTTTAATTAAAATAAATTTAAAATTAGATCTAAATACTTTAGAACCTTGGCTCTGATACCAGTTGAAGGAAAATCCTGATTTTTCGGACCAGGTTCGTTCAGATCTGATCGGATCAAGAGATATATTTCAAAATTTTTTTCTTTGATCTAATCAGATCTGAGATATTTTAGATCTAATTCTTATTATTTTAATAATTAAAATAAAATTTAAATAAATTAAATCAAATTTAATTTACCTTGATGTAGGGTAATCCTATTATCCCATTGATGATCCTGTAAGCAGCGGAAGGTTCTGGATCTAGCCACGCAAGTGCCTGGCCTCTACCGGTATCCACTCAGGCTTGGATCTAGAGATCCTCTTCTTCTCTATCACATCTCCAAAAATTAGATCTGGAATCTGATCTTGGAGGATCTTCAAAATACCTTTCGAAGATCAGCAGTTGTCCTTTGCAGCAGCGCAGCCTTCTAGCTTTCTGATCGCCTTTCTCTCATCTGGATTGCACCAACTGGATCCCAAACTCCTTTGGGTGGAGAGGAGAGGGAGAAGATGGACTTGGCATGGAGGAGGAGGAGGAGAGGCAGCCTTGGGGCATGGGAATTTTTCTCAGATTTTAGATACTCCTTGAGTTGGGCGCAGGGTCTTATTTATAGACTATGCGTGATCCAACTCCTCTTCTTCCCAACCAATCACAACCCTTTGTGAAATCAGATCTAAATCTGATTGGTGGGAATAGAGTCCCTTGGATTCCTCCTTAGATGGCACCTAAGACCAGTCAAACTTGGTTCTTAGGAGAAGTCTAATTGAAATCCAAAAAGGAGATGGAGTCCCTATCCAACAGGGACTCCTGGGCGCCTCCAACTTGGGCACACGCCAAGGGTGGCGTGCGCCCTCCTCCTTGCCAGGTTCTGGCAGGGGGACAAGCCCCCACCAGCTCTCCAATAGGTGCATGACACATGGACAGAAGTCAAAGTGTCAATGGTCAACATTTGACCAGTCAAAGGTCAACTTTTGACCAAAGTCAAAGGATCAAGAAATGGCAGGTGACCAAAAATGGTAGGTATTGTCTTACAAAATAAGACAACCTTTTCTGACTTGGACAACCTCCAGTCAGACCATATGAAGGCCTCTGATTTGAGCACAAACTCCTTTGGCTCAGTACAGGACAACTTATTTATGATAGTAAAAGAAGAACGTTAGGTTCAATCGAGTGCTAGCACGATTTCCTTGAACCTAATTGAATCTCATTCAGATCAATTGAACTAGATCAGTTCAATTGATGATCACCAGATTCAAACCCTTATTTAGATCTAGTTAGATTTAGTTCTATATGATGCCCTAGAGTCTTGGCTGACACTCACTTCTATTATGACTGGGTTATTTATCACATATGTGTATTTAGTGTCTGTGATCATCCTTTGAGTTAATGACAATGATAATTCATATTTTCAAGAGTTAAAAATTTAAGACATGAATAATCATTATTAACTCATAAATTGCTCCTGACCATAGGATCATCACGAGGATGGTGATTGATCCGAAAGATTGGTGTACAATCGCTTCTCTTTAGTAGATGAGTCTTGAGTCTATGGTGTGGAGACACCGGAGCGAGAGTACAGGTACTCGTTAGAGAATGAGGGCACTGAGCGTGACCACCTCGAGTAGTCATTAGGGAGTCTACCTTCTCGTCAATGACTGACTCGATGCTGTAGTAGTGTGTCTGGTTCTTTGACCTGAGGTGCATCGGCAGTTCACCTTGAGGGTGTTATAGTTTGACTACACCATTACTCGATCTCCTAGCCATATGGAACCCTGAGGTGTATGTTGGCTATGTTCATTGTAGGAACTGGATGGCATCAAGATGGA